>PTEX01000011.1:6339861-6414251 GCA_003342815.1 Eudromia elegans | reverse complement strand
TTTTTTTTTAATGGGGTATATGATCTGTAATGTCAGTAAAAGGCAACTTTGGTTATTTGTCTCTGAGGCCTCTAACATTACATTATCAGTTGAATATGTTTGTATGGAAGAGTGGTGGACCTTGTAGATTGCTTTACAA
Organism: Eudromia elegans; assembly: GCA_003342815.1. Lineage (NCBI taxonomy): Eukaryota > Metazoa > Chordata > Aves > Tinamiformes > Tinamidae > Eudromia > Eudromia elegans. Next base: position 6,414,112 of record PTEX01000011.1, on the reverse strand, counting down.
TCTCCTGCCATAGCTGGAGGTTTTGACCTCTGATTCATTTCCAGAGCAAAATCCAGAAGTTTGGCTTGTTTTTTTGTTGGGGTTTTTTTTGGTTTTTTTTTTTTTGTTTTTTTTTTCATGCTAACTTGGCAATTTTAGGCCTTTAGAAGAGGAAGTAAAGGTGAAAGCATGGCAGAAAAGAAGAAAATTTGACTTGATGAGATTAATAAAACTCAGTGAGTGCAGCTGGAATAAAATGGTCTGTGCAAGTCTGAGTGAGAAGCTCTGCACTTGGAGAAACTTGTGTCAGGAGGTTGATGTCTTGAATGAAGATGAGAATCAATAATTGAAGTTCAGGTGGATACTGAGCTGTCGAGGTAGGTAGGAACGGCCTACCAGGAGGAATTGCAAGAGTGTCCAAATGAAAAGCTCCTGAACATGGCTGGACTGTTCAGCCACAATGGAATGTCTTTAAGTTGCATTGAAAGTAAAAATGCAAATTATTGATCTCAAGAGAAGAATTAGTAAGTGAAAACCTGAAACCATGCCTTGGAAGGGTTATATTGTATTATTGTCTGCTTCTATTTGGATGTTTTGTTCTAGCTACCGTGTGTGCATGCACGACCTGTCTAAAAGTGTGTTCTACAGCAGCCTTGGCCATGTTTGCAGGTTCTTGCTAAATTACTTGCTGACGTACCACAGATAGATATCTTCCAAACAGTTAAAACTTGGTTTCAGTATATCAAAGCAAATTAGCTAACTACTTATATTAAAGAGATAAGCCACTTATTAGGTTTAAACTCTTTTTTTCTTTTTAGCTACAGGGTGTCATCAGCTTCTATATATTCAGTGAGGGGACTTCCTAACTACTGACAGCAAGGGCTCTTTGTTGTGTGTACCGTGCTTAGCACAATGGGGCTCTGACACTATCGCAGCAGGTTACCTCACTTTCACAAACGTTTTACTCCTTTATCTTTAGTATAGATCACTTTGACAATTACTTATGATCACAACAGAATACTTATGTCCAAGTGAAGGAGAGATAGGAAAGAGAAACATAAAAGCTAAAATCGAGAGATTGAAGATGCTAAGTTCTATGCAGCTGGTGAAGAAATATGCCTCCAAACTTCAGAGCAAAAGAGAAATGGGAAAGCAGCTCTATAATTACTCCAATCAGATAGTATGCCAACAAAAAAAGGAACAATTAGTGATGTTTCCCAGTCAGTAGGTATTTCTCCTTAACAGAGTGATCTATTGCAGAGATATGTAATTAAGACCGTAAAATAATAGGTTTGGTAACCCTATCCCTGTCAGAAAGGGAAGCAAATCCATCCTATTGATAATTGCAGGTTTCTCTGCACTTTTTTTTCCATCCTCTTTTTCCGCTCATCAGATCCTTTAAACATGTATCTCTGCCTCACCATGCTTTACTTGGGTCAGTGATGATATTTATAGATGGCAGTCAATGAATTGATACAAAAAAATGAATAATATAACTCGGAGAAAGAAATTCCTACCTCATAACATGTTTGGAACTTTTCTTCAGTCACAAAGTTGGGACAGTTTTAAGGATAGGTTTGATATCCTTTAATCTTTTTCCATATTTTTCTCAATTACTTTTTGAGAAGCCAAATGGTCCTACAAGAAACTGTGTGGCCTAAAGGAAGATAGCTGCTGGTCTGGCTGCTTCCTTGTGTGTTAAGTAGGGAATGTCACAAGGAAATAATATGAAATTTCGAGACCACATTTTCTTGTGATAATACAGAATTCTTTGACTTCTTGTCATCATAGCAAATGCTTGCTTTAGTAAAGATGTGATTCTGCTAGTGAAATTTAGGGAGATTTCAAGAAGGATGCAGGACCAAAGTGATGTTTAGCAAAAGACTGTATAGAATATGGGTGTAAACTGATGAATGGCAGATATTCCCTTTTTATTTAAAAAAAAAAAGAATGGCAAGTTGCATGCTATCTTGCAAAATGTCTTGACACTTATTATGAACAAATGTTTGCAGAAAGAACTCTGTACATGATTTTTACAGAGAATGGGTGTTGCAAGAGCTGACAGTTTTGGCAGCTTCATGCTTCTGTTCATACAGCCTATGAATRTTGGATAGAAGTGCTGCTGGTTTCTATAGCTGTTGACTTTACTGAAGTTTAAACATTATATCCAGGACACTCGCTCTAGTGGATTTCAAAATCAAAACCTCAGGGTAAAAGCCCAGAAAGAATAGGGTACCAGTCCCTACATGAACTTTAAAAATGAAGTTCCTGGGAAGAACAGGGAAGTTCTGCTGTGCCAGATGTGGTGACAGGGATTAGCAACACTGCTTCATGTTCCAGGTCAGCCACACACTGTCTTGCAGAACTTGAAGGGAGATAGTTCATGCCATCTTGCTTACAAAATCACACACTGGAAAAAAAGTGGAGGGAACTGTTGTTGAGTACCTGGTAGGTGCAGGTATATCTAGGCAAGTTTACCACTTGCTCGTGTCGGAGTTCTTGGCACCTCGTCCTTTAGGCTGCAGTAACTGTCACCCTTGTGCTAGCATCCTGATTTGGTCTGTTGAGGCAGCCATTTGTGGTACAGATATTGTACCAATGCTGCAAATCACCTGATCTGTGCTGCATATTCTTGAGCACCATCTACTGGTGTTTGGGCTATTATTAGGATATTTATAGATTACAAGCGTTCTTGTGAAGATTGTATGTTGTTTGTCTGTATCTAAAATCTTAGCTGTACAGGATCTGTAGCTTTCTCAAGAAAAGCCAGGTTAGTAATACTAAAATCTCATCCTCTTTCCATTATAAACTAAAAATCTGACTTTCTGCTTGAGTGTGAAGAGAAAGAAATCCCCTTTGTATTGCTCTTGGTATTGAGTTCCTATCTCAGGAATGATAGCTTTGTGACCTCTTCCTAAAACAAAATGAGATGTCTTTTAAAAAAAAAAAAAAAAAAAAAAAACCAAAAAAAAAACCACACACAAAAAACTAGCAAACAATACCAGGTTTATGGCAAAGCTCAAATTCCACCCTTGCAGACCCACAGACAATTGGTCATGAAAGAGACCTCAGGAGATCATCTCCTTCAGGCTTCCTTGATCTTCAGTGCTTTTCCTTTCGCCTCGTTGCAGGACTGTGCACAAGGAATTTCAGGCATGATTACTGCATGACGAGAAGCAAAACCCAGCTCTTGGAGCCCCTACAAGTTCTGCCAGCCTGACGGCTGGTGGCCTTGTCCGTTTGGTTCTGTGACAGCATGGCCCATCTGTACAAGTCCCTTTGTAACCCTGTTTGTGATGCACCCTGCTCTCCCAGTTGTGTTTATTCACATAGTCTCATTTGCTTTACAATAGCTGTGCAGTCATTTTACTAAAGTATAACAGCTGATATTGCACCTCTGCCTATAGAAAAGAGGTAAAAGAGATACAAACTCATGTATCCAAAAGTATATTGTTGGCCAGTTAAGATCTGCTTTACTTTTTTTCCACGATGTTAATAGTACTGTCTGCCTAAAGGGAGTATTTTCAGTCTTCTAATCTGCCAGTGACTTGGGCTTACCCTGTAAGATCTTTTAACTATAAGTGTCATCTGTCAACATCTAAAGCATTTTTTGCTTTACAGAACAAACAAATGAGTGAGCATGTTTTCTAGTGTTAAAATAGCAAAACTTGTTAAACAAGGCTCAGCACCCATAGCATCAAAACAAAAATCAAAAATCAACACTTTATAAAAATGTGAAGAACAGATAGACTTCTACCTTTATGAAATCTTGCCTGAAAAGATCTGTTACTGGTTAAAAGAGATTTTAAAGAGGGTTCTGAAAATAAATTACTAAAATTTCAACATTTTCAAATGAAAATTGTATTCAAATATATAATTAGAGTATACAAAAATTCTATAAATTATATGCTATGTAAATTATACTATRTGATTTTTATGTATTGTATTTTGTATAGATTATATTTTTAAAATGTGAAGAAATAATTTTTTAAAATATTGAGGGTTTTTTTTTGCATTTCTGTCTCCTGGCTCCCCTTTACATTGGCAGACAGACAGTGAGGAGTCCGAACCCGGGAGCTGCCCGCTGTCCCCGGGAGAGGTATTAGACCTCCTGTCATACGACCCAACAGCTAGAGCGGTTCTTGGCAGGGGCTCTATGGCCAGAGACGCCGTCCCTGGTGGTTTGGCATCTTCAGAATGTGAATTCAGAGACACATGGCGATGGAAACCCAACTGAACTCCCTAATATGCAGTAGTATGGTGATCTTAGCGGCCTGAAAGCCGTTTAGGACTTCCTAAATTTGTTCAAATAAGTAAGCATCATCTTTCAGAAAATTACATACAGAATTCAATATAGATAATTAGAAGACAGATTATATAAGCAGTATAATAGTGTACCTTTCAACCCTGCAATCTTTGTCCGTCCGGTGTTCATGTACTCAAAAGGGCTGTAACTCACTAAAATCTTTTCAGAGAGAACCAGGGTCTTCATTGCTTCGTTCCTCTGTTGTTTCTCTCTCTCTCTCTTTTTCTTTTACATTTGTCACCAAAAAAGGAAAATGAGTATCATATTCTTATTCTTAAGTGTATCATATGCTACAAATAGTAATTCTTTCCATTTCTACAAAGATAATGGCCTATACCTGCTCTCCTACTGTTACCAGTAACACTGAAGTATTGAAGCCTACAGAGAAAAAACTTGGCCACCTTGCTTCACGATTTGTAYGTCTCCTTCAAACAAAGAAACGGCTTATCTGAAGGCCCTGCGTCTTCAAGTTTATTCAGTTTGCTATTGACTTCTTTTTTCTTAATTATTGTGACCTTGGAGAGCTAATTCACAGCAATGGTGAAAGCTTCAAGGCAGAGAGCTGAAGCTGTCAAAAGGCCTCTGACCTTGTTGGTGGTTCTGGGTTTTCTCCCCTTGCTTTCTGCATGCTCCTCCACTTCTGTGTGTGCTTTTTGCTGTTGAAATCTCACGGCAAACTCTGGAAGGTCCCTGATTATTTTGTGACTAGCAGTGAAGGGGGGAGAAGCYGCAGTAGCTGTTGGTAGTCCCTTCTAACTCTTGGTAGTCTTTAAAAACTACCATCTGCTTTTCTTGGATATTGGCTTTTAAGGTAGCCTGGGCTACCTTGTTCTCGGGGAGCAAGATGTGCTGCTTGGGAGGCGTGTGCTGCGAAACTGACCCTTATGTTGCCTCTTTATGATAAAAGGGATAGGTTTATTAGCAGAAAACCTTCTACTTATAGATTTGCAATCGAGTCTTAAAGAGAAAAATACATAATGAAAGTCTCTTAGATCTTGCTGCAATCACCTTATAACCTTAAGCTGTAATTCCTGTTTTGCCTCTCTCTACCCATTAAAAAACACAACTTTCTTGCAACCTTGCAATTTGAGTCTAGCGTTTCTCACTGCAACTGTGTGAGACAGGGATTAACTTACTATTACACCCTTATTTTTTCCCCAACCCTTGATTAACTTTTGTTTTAAATTATTATATATTCTTGAGTTCAGTTTTCACCTTTGTCAGTCRTTCTAAGTCATTCTAGCAAAGCCTGATGCAGCAAATCACGAGGGACCTTGAAGGAATATTTTCTTTACAACACGAAAAACCACCTTTGTGTATGTGTGTGCTTACGTGGGGGAGTGTCCTGTAGGGAATCATGGCTGCTGTTGCACGTGGTGGATTTCAGAAAACGTGGTTATCAYGAGAAAGCCGCTTTCTTCTTGGCTTGCTGTGTTTAGCTTGTGGACAATCCCTTCATGATCAGACTCGGTCAAGTGGGAAGAGCCCCGGTCTCGAAGGCAGCACCCAGAGGGTTCAGCAGCCCGTCCCGCCGAAGGGGCGACCGGCTGGAGCCCAGAGCTGCGCTCGAGCGGGCAGCGCCCGCCTGCGGAGCCGCGTGGGTTGGGGTTGTGCCCATAACCTTGTGGGGCTCAAGCCCCCCGTGGCCTTCACGAGGGCAGCAGTGACCGTGACCTGCCCGGAGCAGCTCGCTGCTGCTGAAGCTGGTGGATCTCCACGTCCGCTGCGTGATGGGCATTAACTGTTCACAGCCCAGAGGGCTGGGGAGGAAAATCCATTCACTCGGTAGGCAACGAGTGACTCATTTCAGTCAGGAGATGGCTGTTAKAGTGAATTATGGCTGTTTTCAGTAATGAAAATATCCAGCCCTCCCACACAGGGTAAAAATATGAAGAATGCTATTGCRCTTGCCACCCCAACATTTTTTTAAGGTTAAAACATTTGCTATTTACTGAACGTAAGTTTAGGCCCTCTTCTACCACTTCTAAGCTGCTATGGACTAAATAACTACAAGTAAAACAATTAGCTGCTGGTATATCGGAGGCTGTCAGGTGCCAGCTTACAGACTGTCAATGCCAAATTGTTTCTTTATAGGGGGAAAAAAAAAAAGTAAAGGAATATTTGTGTGAATTTTAAACTAACCTCTGAAACAATTAAGTGGAGCTGAACAGGTTCATAAAACAAAGACTAATGACATGTCCCCCGCACTGCTTGGCTACGTGCCCCCATTGAGCGACTCGCAGAAAGTTTCAGGCGTTAAGTTGGTATTTTTCATTAGTTGCAATGAAATATGAGAATCTTTCCCTTCCCTCTGCTCAGTTCTGCCTTATTCTTGTAGCTAAAACTATCCAATGATTGCAAGGAATCATTATTTATTGGTGAGCAGGAAAGAATCAAGGTTACTTTACCAGATCTAGTCTTACCATGGTAGCTGGTTTTCCTTCATCATTCACTTTTCCAGTATTTGTTACTGAAGTTTATCCTAACTGTATAGCAAAGTTGAACGTGCAGATAGTACCGTTTGTATGTAAGGAGGAAATATCAGCCTTGTTTGCAATGGAGTTTTTGATACAATTACTTTTCATTCTGTGGTGYTCTTTCCCGAGTGAATTCAGTGCAGGTTGCATTCGAGTGCCAACTGTGGCATTAGGTTTCAGCAAAGCAGGTTCTAGTGTCCACCTTAAATTTAACTTAGAATAACATGAAACAATGCTGAGGATATAACCCTGAAGGCAACTGCATGTGAAGTCATTTATCAACAAAAAAAAATGTGAGGAATGCTGAAAATAAAGTTAACGTTCATAGTCATATTTTCATTTTTTTAAACCTGCACTGCTAGGAGGCATTTTTCCTTCATTCTCTAAGCACTTTCCTTTATTTGTTACTTGTGTGATACTCAATCTGCTCCTGCATCATAAAGCAGCTAGAAATTACACATCAAAATGCAAGACGTGTAAACATAACTAGTTCTTCAAATTCTTGTCGTCTCCCTTTCCCCTTGTCCTTCTCGGTGTGGAGACTGTTCTGTGGGTAACAGAATACATCAAAAGAAGCGTATAGACAAAGGTGTAGGTTATACGAGCACAGCCCGCTCTTATTGCTTGTCATAGCACGACACAGGCAGCAATGTTCACTGCAATTGCAGCAGTCCGAAGCAGGCCCATGAGGGGGCAAGCAATAGCCTTAGTCTAAACGCTGCGATACCAGCTTGGTTTCCACAGCTGGCAGTCGTCTCAATAAGCTGTACAGTTTGGAGATTATTATTATTATTATTATTATTATTAGCAAAAATAATGGGAGAGTTCCTCCAGGACAAGGAATCCTCTTGGGGATTGATTATTAAAAATATATTTTGCTGTGAGCCCTTGCTCTGTGCTGCGGGCTCTTGGTCGCCACATAAAGCAGCTCACGAGCAGCAGAGGCTGAAAAACTGCTCCCCTTGTTCCTGTTTCGGTCTCCCAGGTAGGGCTGGAAAGCCCAGAAGCCGGGGCCGCAAGCCGGGGGCTCCGGGAGCCTTCCGAGTCGCGCTCCGTCAGCGCGAAACCCACGGGACGTGCGGGAGATTCATTCCTTCGCGAGCCGTAAGCAGAGTCGCAGATGATAGAATTTAATCAAAATGTAACATTGCCTTCGGGATTCAGATCCAGAGCCGTTTGATGATGAGCAGGATTATCAAATGTAGATGCTCTGCTGAATACCATAATGTTGTAATATTGCACTCTATGGAACATCAATGCCAGAGATAATTTAACACCTGCACATAAATCATTTTGCAATTATCTTTTTGGGAATTATTTTATCTTAATCTTTTTATTTTGTTCCAAATAAAATTAGAGGGRAACACTGAAAGATGACACTAGGTGAAACAGAGGAAGGATAGGAGCACTGTCAGGTTATATAAACTAAGCTAAATGTCTGTTTTCCATTATTTAATTTTTAGATTGACATGCAGCTTTGGCAATGGATTGTAAAATAGAATTGGTTTGTACATATGTGCGTGTGTTTAATTAAGCTAAACTTTTAGCAACAGTTGTATCAAAAATATGYATTCTGTACTCTTTAACATTAAGAAGAGTGATGTGAAGGGTGGAAAATCTTGAGCCTGTTGATCCTCCTTTCCCTAGAGCAAAACAGCCATTTCATTTTGGGACTTAGAAAATTATCAGTCAGAAGTTACAAAAACCTATTCTCTGATCAGGGAACAGAAGAGAGACAAACTTAATTCTCCCTAACGCGAGGAGGAGCTGGGGGTATAAAACCCGAGCGCAGGGCGAGTGGGACAACCGCCTGGGGTAGCCTTTCAAAGTGGTGCTGAGTGAGTCATGGAYGTTAATGGAAACGTGGCTAAATCCCCTATGCAGGGCTGTGAGAGCCCAACCCCGGTTTCTGGAAGCTGTAACGAAGGATGGAAATAAATTATCCCATTTCAGTGAGCCTTGATTGTGTTAGTATTTGAGCAGCTTTGTTTAGCACTGTTGGGAAAGCTAATTCTAGAAAAACTGTTGCAAACAACTTTATTTTCTGCTCCAAATAATCACTTTGCATCAAAACCTATGAGCATTTTAATAATATCATTAAGGAAAAGCAAGATAACTTAAAYGAGATAAACTGACATCTGTTAGAATTATAGGGGGCCAAAAATGACAAAATGCCTCCCTTGGCAATAGCAGGGCAAACTCTGCCCTGGCTCTTCATGCGTGCTCGTGCAAACACCGAATGCCAGCAGCTGGCTTCACTCTGCTGTGAATTCCTCGCAGCTCCGTGTGCCCCTTTCTCACGGCGGGGTTCTCCCACGGCACAGACRGGGCTGGAGGCCCCATTCAGGACACGGAAGCAAAAACTGAGCCTTGCCAATGACCGTCCTCTTCAGAAATGGACAAGTCCTCTCGGCCTGTTTGCTGGTTTTGGAATAGTGGAGTGACGACATGAGGTTAATGTTTGAGAAACGCTGTGAGCCCTTCAGGTAAAAGGCCCCCTCTAGGGAGGGCTCTCTGAGGTGTCATCTCCTTAGCCGCTAGTACAGCCTTGCCTTGAGACTGTTTTCAGTTGTCAGCATTTGACCAAAATTACAAAACCTTTCASATGAAAGCACAAGGCTTGTGCTACTCGGTGATTTATTTTAGTATCATTTCATCTTAGAGTATTTCCATGAAAATGGCTTGGTTTTGTCCGGGAAGAATGAATGAAACTTTTCTGCCCATGTGAAAAGCTTAAGCTGAGAAGTTCTAGCATGTCTAGCCTGAGAAGGGGAGATTGTAGAGTTTGAAAAGGAAGGAAGGATTTGGYGTTGAAGGTTTGCCAGACCTGACARCRCTGTGCTTACAAAATTATCCGCTCTCAGCAGAGCTTCTGCAAATCTATCATCAGCTGTGACACGGGGAACAGATTATTCCACGTTCACTGTAAAGTAAGAGCAGAGCAATGCCTCTTTAATTTGAAGTGGCTTTGAAGACAGAGTTGCCCTACGTGCACAGGATTTTCTTGCCTTGGTACAAGAGTTAGGTTCCTTCAATTTTTTTCTGTGTTTCACCAGGGTTATGATCATTCTTGTTTACTATAAAATGCTTATAGCAGATTTCTACTGTTGGTTTAGCTGTCGAGAGTTGGTCTTCACGCTGTTCTTGCTGTTTTGAACAGACTTTGGAGGCACTGTAACACAGAGAACTGTCGTTCGAGTTTCAAGGGTGTCTGACCRACCTCTGAGACGTCTCTGAGCAGCACTTGAGGGAGCCAGCTGGGCGGGCTCGGGACTGAACCGGCACTCCCAGATTCCTCTGGTTGCCGTTGCCCGAGATTAGTCACTCTGGTGCAAGTTTCCTTCAAGCTTTCGTACGACTTTTGCTTCGTGCAGATGACTCGAGGCTCTGGCAGAGCCTGGCACTTCCTGCTTTTCCAGCATAGATCAGGATGGACCCCAGTCGCTGCCTTGCCCCATGCACGGGGTCTCTCCCACCACTTCCCTTCGCAGTCCAACTGTTCCACTTAAGTGGGGATGAAGAGGGTGTGATGTAGAAGGCCAAGGGAACAGGGATGTCTGAGGCACTGGCATGTGCTCAGTTAACTGTGGCACGGCGGGAGTTCTGATGAAGAGCAATAAGTACCTGAGGGGTCCTCTTGACCTTGTATCTCCCACTCCTGATCATAGTCCTGACTCCAATCTTCTGCTCTTAAGGGCTCAGACCCTTCTCATGGTAACAGCAGCCAGAACCGTGTGTGCTCCACACTGCGCAGAGGTTAAAGCAGGTGGAAGGAGAGTGCCCTTTTCATAGGAAACGGAAATTCCAAATTTAAAGCCAATACTGAAAATTTTGATTAGTTCCTTTTCCTATAAGAAGAATTTAATAGGCAACTGATTCGTGAGGTTCTCTCTAAGTGATAATAGACTCTGAAGAMGACAATCTGTTTTTTTTAAGTAGTTTGGAGCAGTGGGTTGCTAGAACACTAAACTAGGCAGGAGAAGCCGTTAAAATGGTGTCCATGCTCTCTACTTCTAATGCAGCTTTTGACAGATATTCTTCTTAAATAACATACAGGTTTGTTGCCAGCATTCTAGACAAACAAATATTCTTTGTTTTGGACTAGTATGTGCTTATTGCCTAATTAATTTTTTCCTGTTTAATAATTCATACAAGTTTGATTCCTATTTATCTGCAACAAGTTAAAATTTGAATAGTCACTCGCCGGGTTTCAGCAGCCCGTTAGCTTCGTCTAGCAGTGGGCAGGGCTCACTTAAGAGTGGTAGGTGAGTAGCTGCTTGTGGTGTTCTCAGAAGTTTCAGATGCCTGGAAGTTTGTTGGAAATGRCAACTGATCGTGTTAAACGTTTTCATGGAGGTAATATTTCTGTTGCTGGGGAGCTATGATATCTTTCATTGAAATCAGCAGATGCAGAAAATCCATTTCCCCAGTGCCTTTAGGGGCAGGGCTATCCAAGGATGTTTCACTGAACTCCTAATTGCAGCAATACTTCKCACACTTATATCCAGCCAGCAGTGTGTGGTCAAGTTCACAGGTTAACACAACGTAGCAGTTTGTCCTTACTGCGCGCTCCGCAGTGCGGCAGGAGGCAGCGGTGCTGCTCTCGAAATGCCAGCCCTTCCGAGTGATGCCCTTGGAGGGCACTGGAGTGTTTGTACTGATTTAGCAGGTATGTGCGGCAGCGGCACGGCGGGGAAGAGCTCTGCGGAGGGAGGGGCGGCGGGGCAAACCGTCACCTACACCGTCCATCTGCACGCTGGGCTGAGCGCAGGGATGGCGTTTCCAACGCTCYAGATAACAGTACCCTTAGATGACTGTCTCAATGCTTCCTTGCTCCTCTACAGAACAGCATCTTTTGACAAGTCCTATGGGATCCTCCAACTTCAGATTTTTGGTGGGGCAAAAGTTGGGAAAAAGAAAAGAGGTCAGAAAACAGAACTGAATCGAAAGCTTTAAAACTAATAATAATCCTCTGCCCTTAATATCTGCTACCTGAACAAAGTTTTGTCACTTAATACACACATGGACCATGAAAAACTGTAAGCGAGCACTGYTTGTGCTTTGTGTCTTCCCATGTTTTATGTGTTTGAGATAAGTGGGTACATTAAGAGCACCACAGAAAGTTATACAGAGGAAATAGAATTCTGTAGATTCTCAAATCATTAACGCTGAAGATTTTTTGAAGTGTTAGCTTTCAACTTGAGCAAAAGTTTAAGTAAATTGTACAAAAAAGATTCCTATGTTTATTCTACAGTGGAGTATTGCCTCACTTTACTCTGTAAAAATGCCTTCCTTGGAAAGAGAGTTAACTAAATTGGTTTCGTTTGCCACATACATGAGAATATATTGCATTTCTTCCTCTCTTTTTTAGGAGAAAACAGGCAGAAAAGCCACRAAGTGTACACTCTGTTACTCCAAATTGTTTCTTAGGTGCTTAAACCTCCGGGCTTTGGATTCAAAGCAAATGTATTAACTCTAGGTGCCTTGAAATGAAAGTACRCTCTGATGATGAGGAAGGCATTTGCCTTCAGGTTGGGAAAAACTTAAACTAACGTCATCTCGGTGTGATTAGAGCTTGYATGTACTACTGACCTAGGGGCATGCAGCAACAGGCAGGAGTCGGCACRGACAATAAATTCATTCTCTCGCTTTGCAGAATGCAGTTATAACAAGGTGAAAATCTTTCCAACGAGGATACATATGTGCATAGCAAGTGCCATAATTATCACAAAAGCAAAGAACTAAAAACACCTGAGTGTGTCATGACAGTGCAGAGTGTGCGTATTCATGTAAAAGTGTAAAAGATTTTGAATTAATTCAAAATTAAAGGTCATTCTTACGGTGAGGCCAAATTTAAGCRAATGATAAAGTGCTTATAGGCTCAGCTTGCAGAGTTTAGACTCAAGTTAACTGGTGTCTTCTAAGTCTTTTAAGGCTCCTACTAGAGAATCAAACTTTCAATCTGTGAGAATTTATATCCTTGTGCCAATTTATTAAAGCAGGTAGTGTGCCATGAGCATGCCATTTTGTGCCCTTCCATTAGGGACCACCTTTTCTTTGTGGTTATGTGGTGTTTACACCTGGGCACGTGGCGCTGAACACAAGCAAGAAGCTTTCTTGCTTGCTTTTTCCCAAGGTTTTTACTCCTTCTGCAGTAGAATAGAGGCACTGTAGTAATTTGCAGGACTAATTCCATTATCTTATCATAGTTTTTATATTCTTTTTCCTGCTCATTTCCCTTCTTCCTAGTAGTTTTTAGCAAATATTCAAGTAGCCGGAGGTGGATGACAATGCATCTGTTTTCCATTAGTAGAATTAAGGCAATTCCTTGACCTTAAACATCTACTCCACCAGCTTCATAGACTGGAGAGGTCTCATAGAAATGTTACCCTACATGTGTAAACTTCAACTGATCTTCCTGTATCTAGTTTCTGTTGGCATATGCTGGCATATTTCCTTTTTGCATGCATAAGATATGTGGATCTCCTTCATAAATGCTGCAGTGAAAGGCACTAATGTCCACAAGGAAGTTTCTAAGGAGTTCGCTGAGTGCAGAAGTGGCTGGGAAATTTGAGGGCCGAGATGCTGGAAGGACGAGCCCGGCTCCCTGCTGGAGCTCGGGTTCCTCGGGCTCCAGGCCCTGCTCCAGAGCCACCGCAGAGCTCGTGTAGCTCGCGACACCTCTGCTCCCTCAGCGGCTGACGCAGTGGGGACATCAGTAGGTTCAATGGGACCTTCTCTCCTTGTAGCACAGGCTGCTCCTGCTCTTGTGAACTTGACAGTCAAGAGGCTTCACGTCTGCGTGGCCCCAGGCTGCTTCTCTTTGGCAGCGTTCTTGCTCGTGTCTGCCTGAAGGGAGCTCCTCATTTCCCAGCTTGTCTCCCCCAAGACTCCCTAGAACCAGGACCTGGAAGACTTGTCCCCTGTCAAACAGCATCTCATCTCCTCAGGCCTATTAGTGACGTGGTGGGGTAGGAGCTCCTTAAGTCACTRTGTTCAAAGCTCTTAGGATGGGGCTCAGGGCTGGGAAGTGTTATTTGCAAAGAATGCTGCAAATATTTGCTGCAATTAAGAAATGACTGCRTGATCCCACGTGTTAAACACCTTAGCAAATCTGCTTAATACCTTCAACACTTGTATGGTTTTCAACTCGGTGATTAAAACYTGGCCTTTTATATTTTAGATGACTATAAATTAAAACATATACTTCTAAAACTTCCTTTAACGTAGTTTAAAAATATCTTATTAACAAATTTACAATTAAAAAACCCCATGACTCATTTGATGTGGTGTTTAAACACTTAAGAGCTCATCTTCATGCCCAAGGAAGGATGGGGATAAACACATTTTAAAGAAATCAATGCAAGGATATGCATGCCTACTTTTCAACCAGCAGGAATATGCCAGGTTCCAAGGAGGTTTGGGCAAAGATAGTAAAGGTGATTTTTTTTTTTTTTTTTTTGTAAAATAAATATCTCTGCAGTTCATTCTTTGTGTATGACAAATTATCACTGACACTATAACAGTGGCAGTGTGAGTCTCAAAGCAACAATGGTTCAGCACAAAACTTAGCAAAATGTAGCAAATGAGGATAATATTGATTTTTTTTGTAATCCAGTCATAAACCTTTCAAAACATGTAAACATCTGAGCATTTAACACCGCTTAAACCGTGGTGCAGAGTRACTTAGCAGTATTGTCTTAGTGGGTTTCCACAAGAAAAAAAAAAAACTTAGCTTTCAATAACAAAGCATATAAGTCAGCTATGATAAAATGTTTCATTGCTTTCCTTCCAGATGGCCAATATGAGAAAACATGTATAACCCTGATTAATGCTAGTGAACATGAATTGAACTGATTTTAGAAAGTCTCTTTCTGCCTTCCTCACAAGGCTAGCACTCCATTGGCAACATAACTAGAAGCAGGCAGATGTGATGCAGGGGCATCTCAACAGAGAGGGCACCTCAGGTTTTACCAGCTCCAGTGCCAGATGCCCCGTGCTCTGCCTCTCTGTGTGGTCTGTGGGCTTGGGGATCTCCAGAGGTGTCGCCAAGCTCCATTTCAAAGGGGAAAAAGAAATGCCTATTGGATGCTCTGCATGTACTTTCTCTGGCTTATGGCCCAGTAATCTGTGAGGATTTGCACTTACGGGTTGTCTACTTAGAGTTTACAAAGGCGTAAACTAGCTGAAGTAGTAAATTAGTAGTGAATTAACATGAGCTTGAACTCAAGCTTGGCAATGTCTGTGAAGACAGGCATAAGTCTTGAATCTTCTCTGTAGGAAAAAATATGACCAAAGGAGGAYGATCTTGAAGCTTGGGAGATTTAGCATTCCCTGTAGAAGAAATAGCTTTCCTGTAGCAAGTAAGTAATGGTCTTTTTGGAAAAAAATGCAACAGGAATTGTGCAATTCTTCAGTAATCAGTAGTCCTGGGGTTAATTTCCATGGCAAATACATTTGTATATGTACTGTGGACATTTTTGTCATACCAATGTGTCTCATCTGGTTTTGCCTTGTTAAGCATTCGGCCTTAGCAGCACCATGTGCCTGGGCTGCGTTCTCCTGTGGGCCGCACCGGAGGCAGCGCTGCTTTCGCCATCCTTAGATCCCAGCTGATTGTGCCGTTAGCTGCGGGAGCATCTGCCGGGCTGCAGAACTGTCTGGGTGTTAGCTGGCTTCTCTGCTGGCCAGGCTTCATAAACGCTTACTTCCAGGGTATATTGTTGTTTTTTGTTGAGTCAAATATTGTCCTCACTTTTGAGGTTCTATTCTTTGAAATTCCTGAACCCCTTCCAAAAATGTCAACACCTCCCTAGCCAGATACGTCTGACAAGCACCTTTCTCTGTAAGAGTTYGTGAAGCCCTTCGTAAACCAAGAGGGGTTTTCTTTTCCTCTGCACRTTGTTAAAGGAGACTACTCTTACGATAACCTGTTCACATATTGATTTCATGGGCCTTTCCAAATAACGTATTAAAGGTCTTATGCTTRCTGTACTGCAGGTATTTAATTCTGTAAACATAACAAACAGGCATTTTCTTGCAGATGCAATAGTTAATCTAGCTGATATTAAATATCTGCCTTTGGAAGGTACCTAAAYTCTTTGCTTTTAAAGATGATTTCAAGTAAACTGGGAAATCTGGTGTCACTCCGAGGGGTTTCACCTGCCCTTGGCCCCATGCGGGCATCTGGCTGGCCAAGGTGACAGGCCGTGCTTCCCAGGAGTGACACTAGTGCAGGGGGTGAAAATACGGAGGTCATGACAATTATCTGTAAAATCTATACTGAAACAAGGCCCATAAATAGAGGTGTTTCCTATTACCTTTAAACAGCAAAAGTGCATCAGATCAAACGAGACATAAGTCTGATATGCAGTAAGGTTCTGGGTATTTCATCAAAAGCATATCTCTGCATCTTTAGCTCTGGTAGGGACACCAGTTTTAAATAGGCTAAGGAAATGAGCACTGGAGACATGAAGAGACGGTGGGTTTGGGTGGCCTCTCACAGTTCTACTCTGCTAGCCCGATGTGCTCGGACACCAAGGTTTTGGAGATTATTTTGACCACCTTTGACGTAGCAAATATGTCTTGCCACAGGATCAAACGCTGCCCCATTTTTAACCAAATGCAAAAAATTGCCAGCAGGTGGCATGCAAAGGGTGCTGTTTCTGATGGCTTCTAGCTTTGGTGGGAGTTTTGCCTCAAAAACACAATCAAATAGAAACTTGAGATCACAGATTGTGGAGTGAAAATGCCCCCTTTCCTGAGAGACTGGTGCTTAGTGCATCAACAGGAATAAGGAAGACAGAGCCTTCTTCCTTCTCTCTCCAAGGAAAGCGTTACCGGAGGTTTCCACATTTCAGGAACTGTGGCCGGATTCTGGAGCCAGCGCCGTGCTGGGGAAG
Source organism: Eudromia elegans (assembly GCA_003342815.1). NCBI lineage: Eukaryota > Metazoa > Chordata > Aves > Tinamiformes > Tinamidae > Eudromia > Eudromia elegans. The sequence goes on along the minus strand of PTEX01000011.1, from coordinate 6,397,448 downwards.
CCCGATTGGCCCCGGGGTGCTTTGCCCGCTGCCGGCACCGCGTCGCTCCCGCGGGCTGCGAGAGCGAGACACAAATCCAAGGCACTTTGTTCTGCAGGGCCGTTCCCAATTTTTGTGTGGCAACAGGTCAACAGGCTGGCCTACTGCCATTGGGAGACTGCGTTTGGGTGAAAGAAATACTATTTTTTGTGGGTAGCCTTCTTACAAATGTCTGGGTTTAAGAAACTTGTGCTTCTCCCACATTAGCGCTCTAGACAAATCTTGAACCACCTTTGTGGCAAGCGCTAACAAACGCTGTCACTTTGACCTAATCCACTTTTCTGCACAGCTGTGCTAAAGTCACCTTTAGTTTTATCACATTTTAATGCAAACAAGGCCGGAAGGGTGCTTGTTTGGATTGAAGAAGCTGTGACAATTCATCTGAATGGGAACTTCAGTAACTGGGAAGAAAAATGTGACAGGGAGCTTTATCACTGCATTGTACACAACAATCTGAAAATTATTGCTTCTTTAGGRGCCTTTTCTCCTCTTGAGGCCTTGCACAGTCTATGCTAAGCAGCTAGACAGGACTGTGAATGGTTTGCCCGGCCTAAAGACAGATTTTAATGCTATTGTTTGTGGGTATCCCTGACTTTCCTAAGAGGATTCAAAGACAGGCTGCAGAACAAGGCGCCTAACACAAGACTCTGGTCAACCTTTAAAATTCAAATGGCAGAGGGTCCCTCCGCGCTTTGAAATGAGCCCAACTCAGCTTTCAAAATTTGCGGAGTTCATTCAGAACTAAATGAACAAGCCAAAAATGCTCTGTTAAGCTCTTTTTAAGAAGATCGCTTAACTCCTGATTTCCTGTTGGAGTGTGAGTAAAGCAAGGAGGAAAGATTATTCTTTCTAAAACTTTGCAATTACCATACAGGAGCTTATCCAGAAATATTATATATAAACATTTACTAAATATGGGCAAATATTTGTATAAGCACAGGTCACATTTGTACTATTTTTTATATACTTCAATTAAATTCCAAGTGAAGCTGGACAAGTGTTGAAATGTTTGGGAAAAAACCTCTTTATCCCAGACTTGGATAAAGCTCTTGCAGGCTGAATATTTAAAGTGTTTGCAGAACAATGTCGAATGAATCCTGCTGGAGGCCGCGAGGAGAGCTTGGGTACCGGGGACGCAGGGATCCCGTCTCCTAGGAGACGGCAAATCCCGGCGCTCCGAGCGGGCGCCCGGAGCTGCTTGCGGGGCTGCTCCGCTGTGTCCGGCCGCGGCCCGAGCTGGCCAAGCCGGGCACAATATGGAACCTGCTGCCTGATATGGGGGCGTCAAGCRCCTCTGCCAGCGCCAACCTGCCTGTCCGACCTGTGGGGAATGAGACTGGGGGCTCATAGGAGCCGGGCATCTTCAGTTCATAGCTGGGCATCTTCAGTTCACGGTGATGCTTTATACGGATAGGGAAATGACCCTTCAGTGGTGCAGATTTTAGCAGTCTGCTTGTATTAGCTCGGACTCTTGTCGTTTCTATCCTAAGGCTTACCTGGAGGTTGCCTATGGCTGCTCCATAGGTTTGTTTCACTTCTCAYTGAGGTATCTCTGCACCTTCTTGCCGTTTCTCCTCACCTTCCTGAAAGAGCACATCTGTAAAATGCCCACTCTTTAGAGAGCGATCCACTACTCGCTTCAAAGTGAACTTATTTGCCACGCTTATTAAGTGGCAAATAGGGAGGAGAAATTGGAGGTCGGGGGCAAGTAGGACAAAAGAATTAGCCAAGGTCTCTTCCAAAATAGTCCCCCTAAATCCTTCCTTTTCTTATATGGGAATCTTAGGCTATCATTACCTCAGGACTGCCATCYATTTATAATGGGGCCCTTTCCAGGGAGGGAAAGAAATGACCCTTCTCTTCCTCCTCCCGCACCTGCGTGCCTCGTGCTGACAGCAATTACCTTGGTTAAGTTGGTCAGTGCTAAMGTTTGGGTCTGCTGCCGTGCTCAGGGAGGCTCTAATGGATCTGGGTGTACCCACAACATCGCTGCTCTCAAACCACTGCCGAGCGCTCCAGCGCAAGATAATGAACCACAAAGTGAGTTACGTGTCCCAGGCTGAAACCATAATGAAAATCAAGGTCAGTATCATGCTGTAGGAGACTGGGAGGAGCCTCGAGGCTACTGGCTTTAATAGTTAGTCTGACTATGTCTTTAATTGGGAAGCTTTAAATCTGTTGGCTTATCATTATATTGAGTGGTTGTCCTAGTAGTTTCTTAACCCATTGCAGCTTTTAACATGAGTGAGAACCTCTTGGAGCTAGACTACAGGGGAAGAAAGAATAAAATGCTTTTAATTCTTTACTTAAAAGTATTCCAGCAACTGGGACTTATTCCTGGGGTTCTGGGGATGCAGAGGCAACCGTTGGCAAACCTCAGCAATTCCTGGGAACTGGCTTTGAGGGACTAGTTTTTTGGACAGTGCTGGAGCTCTTCCAGTAGGCTGTTCTTTGGTTTTTGTGTAAGCAAAGCCTTTTGGCCAAAACCAGAAGGATAATAAAAGTTGCATTCAATGATATTTGAAATTTTCATATAAAGGTAGATCAGACGATCTGTGTGTGCTGTATCAACAAGAAAATTTCATTTAATTAGAGATTATTATCTTTTTWGGGATTAATTTTTAGAACTTGTTGTGCTAACATCAGCATGAAAAAATAGCCACTGTCTCTGTAGTTGCCATCTAATGCATGTAAATACATGATTTTTCAGCACCCTAGTCTTGTCTATAGGTTAGGTCATTTCATTCCTGAATGTGACAAGTGACAGGGTCTGAAACTCTCCCTGGAATACTGCAAACACTTCCCTTGTCTGGGATCAGGCAAAGGAAATAACTGAGCTCCTCTTATCTTTCTGGGAAGTATCACATGGCGTTCAAAAAGCCATCTTTGTGCTAGCTGGTGTCTCTTCCTTGATGGCAAGGTGGGTTTTTATGGTATATTAGCAGTACATTACTGCATACTCTGCACAGTGTTGCATGCCAGGGGTGTGCTCAGGTTGTCTGAGCAGTTTTTCTCTATAARGTTGCTGAACTCATCAGCACCCTTCCAGGATGGCAGTGTCTCAGGTATTGACCTTCTTACCTGCATACCCCATACATATAGCTCTGACTCTTGCTTCAAATTACATTTTAGTTGGAAGTTTTCCTTCTTTTCACAGTCTGTGCTCTCTTGTTTCTCATAGCTCTTTCCTGCAGCAGTTTGCATGCGTTATATTTTAGCTTTCCTGGCAATGGCTGGGAAAGAGCATGAAAGAAAATCTGGCCACCCCTCTCAAGATGTTGCAGTTCAAGGGACCCCACAGGAGTCGGTCTGTTCATGCACAACCAGTAATCCACGAGGCCTCCTATTTGAAAGACATGATTAAAGAAGCCGTTGCAACCTGAAAGAGTCACTTAATGCATGTTGTGACAGCCCTAAGTTCTGATGAAATGAAGTTTTCCCAGCTATTTTTGYTCCTTGTTAGCTGGCTCTGCAAACACGCTCTGGTGTTTCTGGTCCCTCCTGCTTATTCACATCAGTCCCGTGACGAGCTCTGCCAATGGTTACACCGACCTTGCTCTGCCTGGTTTTCCCACCTGGTGCTCTTGTGCAGGGATAAGTAGGAACAAGGTTGGATCTCCTGCTTAAACCTGCATAGCAATYTGGTTGCTAAGTGCAAGCTGGAATAAAATTCAGCTTGATTTTGTGAGCTGCCTGGAGAGGAATATGTGGCTTTCTCTGTAAAGCAAATGAGACATGAGCTTTCTATATGTTTGGAAGGTGTAATATAAAGGAAGGTAGTGTTCTAATATAGTGCTTTTWGAGGCAATAGCCTTTAAGTATGGATCTGTCTCCTGCATATCTGAGGGTCCATCAAGATTTGGAAGTTATTGGTGGAAACTCCTCTGGAGAGCAGAGTGCAATGAACACAGAGCAGCAGCCTGCACATGAAAATGTGAGCTAATGAAGGCATATAATAGACATGTAAGTTAGGACAGGTTAGAAGAGGAAAGGAACCCTTTGCAGGGTGTGATTTCGACTGCAGAGTTTAGCACTCTGCCTCTTCTCCTGTTTGTGGCTTTCTTGCTTGCTTCCCAGCAGATCAAGAACATTAACAATTTCTTGGCTCATGTTTTCTCTTCTGCTAGGGCGTTACKGTGCTCAGAATTTAATATCTTTGTCTCTTCCCCTCTTACAGCCTATCTCACTATTTCTACTTTATCTTCAGCATCTCCTCTTCACTTCCATGCTACTAGGAAGAGTTACTAGAATTTCTTCATTGTTTGGCTTGTTTTCTCTGTCCAAGGTAGGCTCTCTTCCTCCTAAAACGCTCATACTTTTGTATTGTTTGTAATTTATATTTCCACTTCCATCTTTTTGYAGTAGGAGTAAACACTTTTTCCTGTCATTAAAATAATCTGACTTGCTTTGAAATGCTTCTCTTACCCCAGATTTTCACCAAAGCTTCAAGGTCAAGTTAAATTTATRAAAAACAATGGTCAACAGAAATTACTACCTTCACACTGACATCAGTGCTGYTTTCCAGCAACAACAACATGGGCAGTTTTTCAGCACCTCTGCACTCCCCTGCATTATAATACATGTGGAAGCCCATTGCCATCTATGTCATTTTAATATATGAAATATTTAACAATGCAAGCAGATGGAATGGAGGTTTTAGCAGACTTTACCTTCAGCTTCAGTTCAGCAYCACTGTATTGTCCAGCCACATGCAGGATCTCTTGCTAGGCCAGACCTTCCCTGCTCRTGCAATAGCTCCTCTGGAGAGCAAGGAACCAAGCTCAGCGTGCCCTGCACTCAGGCTGCAGGGTTGCTCTCTGCTCATGTCTCCTGAATCTGCAAAAAGAGCATATTTTGAATAGAAATGARGCCAAATTTGCATGTTGTCTTTATTCCATATTTTGGCTTTTACAAGTGAAACTATGAGTTGTTGCAACTGGGATGGTCTTGGATAATCCTAGTGACAGATAGTGCATGGGGACCAGCTCTGGCAGGTGGCTAAATGATAATCAGGGAGGTTTGGGGAAATGCCTTTGCAGAAGTGAATTTGAAAAATCAGACACAAGTTTTTTATTAAACTAGCCAGAGGTTTTGCAGAAATGCTGTTGTGTGGTTAGTTACTTCAGCTCTGGATGTTTATGGTGAGCATCAAAACTGCTTTCCCCACAATTTTGAAATTTGGTTCCATCTTGTACTTCGTGTTACTTCACTGATTAATGGCCAGGAGGTTTCCATGAGTCAAAACTTTTCCTTTCAATTAATAGTGTAATTCMGCTATCTTAAACAGATTGATAGCAGCCACAAATGTCCACACCATTTTCCTTTATTTAGCTTGCTTGATATATTATAACATGATTAAATCTTCTTCCCATTAGTGGGTCATAACTAAATCACTGCTGAAGTAACCTGCTGTAGAGTGTACTGACATGGCTTGTTTTTAAGCTCTGCCTGGTGGTTTTACAAGSAATTTAATAGACACTGCAATTTTCAGAAAGTGGGAGGCTATTTTTTAATTGTCTGTTTAATTTTTGAAGTGCAATTACGATTGACACATGTAAGATATATTTAAAAATAGAAATTTAAATTTMAAAAAATGACCAGCATCCCTATGATATTTTTAAAGAGAAGAAAAACAGGTATTTTTCATGGATGTCCTGAAAGTTGATTTAGTTGGTAAAGTTCAGATGTGTGTCTCAATGTTTATACCTAATTTCATTGCATTGAAATATTGATCAAGCAGGAAGTGCTTTATCAGTGGGGCCTGTAGGAGGCATGAACCTAATGCCCGTGTGCATTCAGTCTGGGAGAATCCTTCTGTCCGTTGGCGGTGTTATGAAATCCAGGATTTGGCCCTCTTGGGATGAACTGCTAGATTGCTCCCATTCACGCTCAGGGAGAGCTCCTGCAGCTTCTGKTTCCTTCGTTTGACGCTTTTTATTTTTACCTTTTGACATCTCAAAGCAAACCAGTAATTGCAGGAGAGGGAGGCAGATTTTGAGGGCTTTTTCCCTTTTTTTCCCCCCTTTTTTCCCGGAGCGCGGCCCGTCTCTGTGCCGCACACCGCGCGGCAGCCCCGCGGCGTAACCGGACCCGGACGTCCTGGCAGCCCCAGCTGCTGGAGCGGGGATCGCACAAGTATCGCCTGACGAGGCCGTGCCGCGCTCGCTGTCCGAGCCGCGGCGGTGACAATGGCTCCCGGCGCGACCGCGCGGGCCCTTCCCGGGGGAGCGCCGCGCTATCGCGCCACCCGATCGGGGCGCTTTTAAGCCCTGCACTAACCGCTGACATCGCCCGTAAATGCCTCCTTTATTCCCTGCCAGGGATTGTCCTCTGTGCCGGGGGGAGCCGCCGGGGCCGGTGTCCGCCTGCCAGCAAAGCGCTTCGCTTTCGCCATGTGAATTTGCCTCTGTCTGGCGCGCCGGGAGGCCCCTCCGTACACCTGAGCATCCTCGGGAGCCAGCCTGAGAACGGCCTTTGTGCGGCTGCCGCTGGCACGAGCCCCGCTCCCCGGCCCGCGCTGCCAAGGAAGCCGTTTGCCATCTTAGGGGCGGCTGATTTGCTTTTTATTTATTATTATTATTATTATTATTATTATTATTATTATTTTATTTTAAATTGTGTCTAGCTGGTAATGTAGCCTGGCCACATGTCTCCACGAGGACCGTGGCGCTTATCATTTCAGCTCTCTTGAACAAAAGCAGCATTCAGTCACATCGCTTATCAGCTCGCTGGCAGATAAAATAGTTATTTTTCAAATTGCTTCTCTATCCTGTCTTAAGCAGACCTATGTAGGTACTTTTCAGTCATCTTAATCCATAGATATTTGTTTCACGGGAAAATATACTTTCCATTTTATATGATTATTTGCGCAAACTCCACTTCCCTAGGGACAAAGCATGGTCTGTGTCTCAGGACAAAACGCCTCAACCTGTTCTGTGCAGCCCTGCTTGGAGGAAATGCAGAGGAGAAAGCTGGGCATGAGTCAGAGTGACTGTTTCTCACCAGGGAGGGGTGAATTTTAGCCTGTTACGTATCCACCTGGATGGGTGCGTCACTTGTGGACCTATCAATACCATTTACCCACCTTTCTGGTTTTGAGGGCTCCTGCCGGCTTCGCCTCCCACAGGTGTGACATGTAAAACACCTTTCCAGCACCTGAGCTGGGTACCAGGTACCTGCTCCACATGGAGCTTCTTGCTCCTTTACCAGCAGAGCATTGGGCACCGTCCTGAACGCCGCCTTATTTCCTTTCCCTGCACGCACATTACAGCTCCCAAACAGGCTCTTTACCAACACATGCCAAAATACTCTGTTAGCAAGGCTGGAGCCCCACTGTCTTTTCTCCAGGCTGCAATTTCATGTGAGTTATTTGGATTCTCGATGATGAACCACACAGCCTAGACAGTGAGGTATCATTGCAAATGTGCATTATTCAAATGCTACTTTTAATTTTGGGGGGGACAAAACTTTCAAGGACTTATTTTTCCCTCGGAGTTACATCCGTTTTAGCGCTCTCTCTGTATAATCTCTTCCTGCTGAAATTAGGATCAAGGATGCACTTGTATGCTATAGTTTCGATTGCATAAATATCTACTTCATTTCTGTTGCCACTGCTCAAGCTGTCTAAACAAGGGCTGTGAAAGATGGTAACAACTAACATGGAATAGCCCTGGGAAAGTATAATAATGCAAACTTGGGATGGGGGCGAGGGAAATTGTCTTATTTTCTTTTCTTCAGAAACATGAACTTACTTCCCACATTTGTTTGCTTTAGTTTGCTGATTTGCCAGGTGCACGGATCCAGTAGGCCAGGGCGCACCCAAGACATTTGCCTGGATGATTTTCTTTCCTTTTASACTGCTCTTCAGATCCTGTTGCATAAATTTACACGTCATTTTCCCACATTTGGCAATATATGGCTAGTGGCTAAACATAGTTTCATTCTCTTTTGCCCTTGTGTTGAATCAAAGGCACAAGCCCTGGGTAGGAGGCAGGTTGCAAGTAGAATTAGTTTTCTCAAACTGAGTTTTCATGTTCTGCTGTGTACCAGGTAATCTTTGCTGCTGTCTGCAAAGCTCTCTGGTAGAGAATGGCCAAGTCCTGTTTGGTGGCATTATCAATTTAAGAAATAAAACGTTTGCTTGCTTTTAGTAAATCTCAGTTTCTCACTGACCATCTAATAAGTTTTTCATTTGATCCAATTCTGTGAAGAGTAAATAGCACAAATTATTTCCACAAGAAGTTGGCCGTTCCGTATTTTGCTCTGGGTAGAAAGAGAGGTGGGCATAAATCATTAGGAATGCTACCACTGAAATTAGCATCAACAGGGCCARTTATGGAAAGAAAGTTTTGGTTGAATGATTAAAGAAAGGGGCTGAAAGTCATGATTTCTGATTGACTCGCTAAACTGCACTTTTATTTTTGGAAAGGAGACTGATCTTTTCTTCATTTAAGATTCTGCCAGTTGCTCTTTGGAGGGCACGAGGGGTTTGACAGATCTTTATGAAGCCGATTATTTCGGTCCTTACTGCTTTTTTGCATTTATACTTTTAACTGAGGCAAGTCTTGTCAGCAAGAGAGTTTTGACTGAGTGCAAAGCAGTCCTCCCTTTGCAGCAGAAGGCATTCCTTCCCCGAGCACTGCCAGTGCTTTTGGTTGACTTGCAGTGGAGGATGAAGAGCTGGAAGATTAGAGGGTCTGTCCCTTTTGCTTTCAAAACGAATTTTCATTCAGTAGTGGCTAAAGCTGGTGGACAGATGGCTTCAGAAAGCCCTTTAACTAATACGTGTTGCCAGCCCTACATCCTCTCTTCTGTTAAACACTTCATTCATTATGCAGTTTGAGAAACGGAGAGAGCCAACTCTTTCTGCCAGTGTCACCCCTGCACGTAACTCCCCCTTCATTCCAAAGAGCTGTCAAGAGGCATTTTTCTTAGAAAGGGGCAGCCCTCTAAGTCTTGCTGCAGTCGGCCTCTGAAGAGGAAGGGCCTTGCATTCAGCCACAGCACTGGCATTCGCTGAGATGGAATTTAAAAAAAAAAGAAAAAAAAAAAAAAGGGAAAAAAGGAATAAGGGGAAAGAAAATCTCAAAGGGTGTCACTGGAGTATTTACCTCAAACAGCTCCGTTAGATCGAGTAAGTTGCAAAGACTTTGTGTTGCAAATTCCAGGTCAGTGTGCATAAAGAGAACGTTCTGCAGGTTACCAACAAGGGAAAAGAGAAATGAAAATAACACTTCAGGTTTTTCTACTCTACAAGAGCTTTGTAATGGCTTCGAATAATTTGAGGCTGCAGAGCAAAAGTGGCTGTTTTTCACTCCAACTCCCATTTTAATTCAGCTCAAAGTCACCTGTTGGTAGAAGAGGGGAAACAACCGACGGGTGGTGACGCCTCTTGGGTGCCACAACTGTGTGCCCTAAACSCAAGGAATGGGAGCTCCCCTGGGGGCTGTGGTTCTGGCTGGAAGTGCTCCCAGAGTCTTTAGCAGAGAGCTCAGGAGCTGGATCGTGGCTGTGTGCGGGCAGGAGGGCAGGGAGAGCTCCCACACGCTGCCTCGCCACGGCTGGTTAACGTGGGCCACGGAGCTACTCTGCTCCTGCCACCGGATGCACCTAATATATACTTCATTTGTTTTAAGGTATACAGTATTTTGTTTTTCCCAAGGATATGCTAATTTAGTTTAAAGTGCTAAAAGGTTTTCTGGTCCAGTATTTTGTTTCTGATAACTCTGAAATAGTCATGTGCTCAGGACGAAATGCTGGGATGTGCACTGTCTGCGTGGCTCTGCTCTCAGTCTGATGTACAGCCGTGTGATGCAGGATGTTTCAGGTTCTTCCTGGCATCAATGTTCTGTCTCTGAGCACCAAAATTCATATTTCTGCATGTCTCATGAAATGTAAAGATTGAATCTAAGACTTCACATATCTCTCATTTTAGAAAAATACACACTCCGTATCCACTTACTAGCAAAATCAACTTGTCTTGGGACAGAAGTGACCTGGACAAGCAAGGTGTGCTGAACAACAGTAACCACAGATCAGAATATGACAGCACAATTTAAATGGGCTGGTCACCGAGGAGGTATTCCTGTCCAATCCTAGGGAAACTGCAGTGTTTTGAGTAGAGGCTCTGGGAGACACATGGAGAGGAAAACCAGAGGGAACCTAAAAAAGGGAGAACTTGAGGGATTATGGCCCCATCATCCTGCCCTGGATTTGGGGCCATCTTTTCCACACCAAGACAATATAAAGGAATGGAGAGACCTCGGGGACCCTCACAACCCTACACCAGGACTGCACCTAATCAGGTCTGGAAATACTAACATAATCCACACAGCTTTTCTCCTGGACCCTATTGTGTTGTCTGTAGAAAAGGGGAGTCATATAATTCATAAAATTGCATATACCTGTGATTGAGTTGTTTTGTTATCAGTCTGTTTAGCCTTCACATGGTCATTTGGTCTTAAACCAGGACAAGATCCTGGTTAGATCCTGGACAAACCAGCTTAGTAAGCACAGCAAAATCCCATGAAGTTTGTAGGCAGAACCCTGGAAATACTGCAGATGCTGTTGTGTTTTGACAGAGTTGTTGGCTACTGATGTTCAAGACTTCAAGAAAATATGTAAGAATGTGCTGTGGGAAAAAAAAAATCTGAAGGTATTTAAAGAATTTAAACAAAGGTTAGCAAATCACACAACCCATAATGTTGAAAAGACGACTACTGTGTCCGTGGGGTGCTTGTGTGTCCTTTTTTGTTTTTGTTGTTGTTTTTCCTCTCATCATGAGCTCAAAATTCTCAATGTAATCTATAAAGTTGGAGTGCGTCGTTGCTCCCATCAGTGAGACTTTTCTGAACTGCAAACCAGAAGGGGATTCCTGTTACCGAAATGCATTTGATCATTGAGATCAAAAGAGTTTTTTAATAGTTGTCCAAGCAAAAGAATGAGTAGGGAGTGATGTGGTAAAGGAACCATTGGAAGGGGCGGTTCCAGTTCCTGGATTAAATCCAAACAAATGAAAGACAATGAAATCCAAGGAGAGATTGAAATGTTTAAATATTAGAAGATAATCTTCTTTGAGCTAAATCCTGCCTCTGAAACACTCCAGTAGATTCCAAACTTACTTTCCTTCACAACAGCATTAGTCAGGACACTGTTTTGAAAAGGACGACTTCAGAATTTGTGCGAAACTGCCTCAGAAAGCTCAGTTTCAAGACAAACCAAATAGTAACATAATTGTCTGTACTGATTTGGTTCCCCAAATTGGGTTTGTAGTCCAAAGAGCTTTATGTGCTATGCACGGATCTATGACAGTCCAGTGTGAACCCATTGCCATTGATTTTCAAGCCATGTTTAGCTGAACACAAGTGTCTTGTAGAAKGGAAGAGGTATATTTGCTCATAATGTAGTCCTGCTTCTTTGGTGGAYGAGTTTGTTTTATTTTTTTGTTGTTGTTTTTTAAGGYAGGATTTATTTATATTAAGAAATTCTGTAACCAGAAAAACAAAACAAACAAACAGTTTAAGAGCAGTCAGCCAAGCTGTTATGCTGTGCTTCTTTCTACTGCCTGCAATAATTGAAAAAGGAGGGGATCAGTCTAACTAAATTACCTCAAAATATTATGCTGCTAAGGTCTTARAGGTAACCTGAGGACAGCCAATATGCCTTTCATATTGAGACTGATATGGAAAGGAAATGGTCTAGAAAGAGCTCAGGCTGCTTTGGCGTTCAGGAAGATGGAGAAGGGCAGCAGGGTGCACAGGAGAATGAGCCGTTAGTGTATCCCAGGAATTACGAGCCTTACGGCAGGCAAAGAGGCTTGTAATTCAGGGATCGTTTTGGAGCAGCACGCGATCGCAGTATCTTGCAGCTGCAAAAAATGCAAAAGTTAGAAATAACGACTGTAAAATTGCCTGCTAAACAGAGTGCCTTTGGATGAGCCTAACACCATATCCAGTTCACGGATGCCTGCAAATCTTTCTCCCCTTATTCTTTGCTGATTTCTGGAAATTGATGCTTGGCACTGAGACCTGTAAGTGGCCCTGATTTTCTTCTAATTTTCAGTCTCTAGGACCTCCCTCTGTCTTACTCGTTCTACCTTGGCTCTCATCTTCAGCAGCTTAGATCAGAATGGGGAGAGAAGCAGCTATCTCCCTGCTGCTGGTGGTTGCTGCATTCTGCAGCTGCCCAAATTCTGCACTTGCCATGCAAGGTAGCGTAGGCCAAAAGARAGACTTAACCTATCCTTGCTCTTGCTGCTCCTGAGCACTGTTCACTGGCAGCCTAATCCAACCCAACGTGTTTAAAACAAAATGCTTTGCTTAACTGCATTGARTTGGTGATGAATGTTTCCAGGAAGCACAAAAAGAAGAAAAATATTTCCCAGGAGAACCATTTGTTTAAGAGTACGTGTGCACTGTGTAGGTGTGTTGCTGTGTAGGTTTAAATATGGTTCTAGATATGGAAGCTGCTAGCATGTTCATCATATGCTAGTGCCTTACTTTAGTAATACAGAGGAGATGTACAATTTGCATTGTCATAAATCTCACTGGAAGAGCAAGAGGTATTTGGATCCTCAGGCTTGCTCTAATGTAGCAAAGTTGAACTATTCCTTTTCTTGAAACATTTAGGAACAATTATACATGTTGTGAAAATTGTCTTAATAGTCAGACAACAAAACAGAATTTCAACAGCCTTGTCCCTGGCAAACAAGGGACCAAAGACGTGCCTTGGTAACAAAGCCAAGCTGACTAGGAATAAAGTGCTAATACTTACCTTTTTTTAACAAACTACTGAGGAATTAGATGAACGAGCACATCCATACTTGATTCAGTAACTTCTGTTCAGGTAACTACATCAGCTATTAGAAGGTCTGTGAAAAGTTTGGTATAAAGTTGAATCATAGATGCAACATACTGGAAGCAAGAAAGAGATTTGCCTCGCTGGAGTGAATTTTTCTGCAAACGGTGCATGGCAAGATGATATTAAGTGAGAACAAAGAGGAGTAAAGGGAGAGGAGCTGATTCATGAAAGATAGAGGAGGTAATGGGACATAAAGTTGAAGGAGGAGAAGAATCACAGTTGTAAGGCATTTATCTGCATGGATGGCTACCCATTTGTTTTGTACTCTGTTTTTCAGAAGGAGAAATTTAGTTTCAGTAGCTACTTCATTTGTTAGGCTAATCTGTGTGTGTTGAAACAAGGATAAATGGTCTAGAACTTGGCTGTGTGAGGGGTGAGAAGCTGCCTGCTACTTTTCTTTCTGTGCCATAGGGAAGAGCAGCTCTAGACTTGTGGAATGTAAGAAGATGCAGTTTTTGAGACTAGATTGAGCTGCTGTGATCTTTAGTGTCTCAGATGATCAGTCTTCTGGCACACCTGGCTCAGTGTATTTACATGAAGTGGAAAAGATTTGAAATGCTCACTATGACTRTATAGAATTTTCATCTAATGAGGCATGGGATTTGCCATTCTGCTTGGATTTCTGATAGATTCATCAAGTAACCAGAATATAGAGAGGTTTGCACAAATGCCCTAGTTTTGTCCAAAACAGATGAAGTTCCCAAAAGGAATAATTTGATTCAGATATTGTGTGGGACATTCACAAAGACTAAGGTACAGTTTATTGCTAAGTGAGGAGTGGTGGCTACCCATAGTCACTACAACTTATGTACTTTGAATCAATAAAAATATGAGAATAAGGGTGAATGTTTTCTAAAAATTCGGTGGTTGAAGGTGGGAAAGAGTCTTATTCACATGCTAATAGATCTAATAATGTTTGCTTTACTACAACTCTGGTTTATATGGGAACACAGTCAAAAGAATAAGTCTGATAAATCAATTGATATTGATTTAAAAAAAAATAAAAGCAATGCACAGCCTGGACTGCATGCTATGCTACCCAGGTCCTGCTGTGCTATATCTTGGAACAACAGCTTCCTGAGATCTAGTACGATGAATGGACACTTATGTCAAATAGGATTTCAGTCGTAAAGAGGATATTATTATATAGAAGTTGTATGTTCTGTCTTGCCACCACAATAGCAAAGCAAAAATTCCATTATCCATCAAAATTCTGTGTATGTTTTAAAGTGRATCTAGGTGAAAATAGTTATAGTTATGACACTCATACAAAATCAGATTTAAAAGCTGCTAAATATCTCTCCCTGAGATAAAGTGTCCTTTTGGAGAGCAGAAAACACCTTCTGAAGCGTGTTCAGTAGTTATCAACTCCATCATGGAGCAGTAACAGTGTTGTTGCAGGGAACCCCTTCTRTGGTGTGTGTCCGAGTGTGTCCATGCTCATGATTGCTAGGAATGAGTTTACAGTGGTTGTGGTAAAGGCAACTTGGTGTCAGGCACAGCTTTGAAAACTCTGTATGTTTGGGAGTTGAGTTTTGACCACGAAGTGCAAGACCCTAGTCAGCTCTGCAGAAATATTGCTCTTCATAATGACAGTGCAAGGGGAGTCAGCATCTCTCGTCTCGAACAAAAATCACAGCTCTGGTYCTATTCTTTTGTAAATGATCTTTGATTATCTAGTAGTCCCACTGGATCTGGTGAATGAAACCAAAATRTCTTTGCTGATTCTGTCCATAGATCCTTTTGGAGAACTCAAAAGCACTCTCAGTGGTAGTTACTGCTACAGAGTGCTTCTCCTTTTGGCAGGATTTTGTCAGAATGTTTAGCCGAGCCCAGCGTTGCCATCTCCACTGCTCTTGGTGTTTCCGAGCATTTGTAATGCGCAGCCTGGCAAAAACAGAACGGCCAGAGGAAGCCCAGTGCTGAAAACACTGCTGACAAGCAATGGATTATTGGCTTGATTTCCTTGAGAGAAACTCCAAGGTGCCTTTGTAACGTAGCCCTTTATAAACGACAGAAACCGAGTCAAAGGAAAGTACTGCAAGCCATTGAGGTTAACCAATATGCCACTTAAATATAACTGTAGTTTGTGYTATCTGTAACTGAAGAAGGTCATGGGATCTATCGCTTGCAGCGGGCGCTTGCAGTGCCAACAAATTAGCATCCAGAGCGTGGCTCGGCATGCAGAGCAGGGCGAGAGCTGCAGCCTGAGAGCCGCTCCGGGAGCAGCGACGGAGAGGAGCCGTCTCCTCCGCCTTGGGATCTTACCATGAGCCYCGACCTCAGAACCAGCCTCAGTGTGCTGAGAAGGTGCCAGCCAAGCCTTAGAAAGCACCCGGGGGCGGTGGGGATGCCCAGGCGGCCGACCGGGCCGCGGGAGGTGCCTGGTGTGGAGCAGGACCGTGGCAGGATGCGGCTCCCCAGGGGCTGCCCCATGTCGCTACCCTCTGYTTGAGGACAAAGAGGGTAGAGAGGGGATGAGCCCAGGAGCAAAAGGGCTTCTGAGAGGGGAGCAAAGCAGACTGAATTACCTGGAGTAATGAATTTAAGTGCTTTTGCCCTTTCTTAGCAAGCCTGGCTAAGAGGGAGGAAAAATGGGAGAAGGCAAAGCCTGCCTCTTCCCCTCCCTCTTGCAAAATCCTACACGTCCTTTTGGCAGAGCTCCATCACTCRCTTAATGGGTCCTGCTGAAATCAATTCATTTGTCAGGATTTGACCAAAACTTCCTTGCTGATCCTATCCGCTGATCACTCAGAAAGATTCACAAGGGTAATAGACCCCCCCATCTCCCCCTAGAAACACCATCCTCAACCTCAATCCAGTTTCCTGTGTGATGTAATCCTTTAGAAAAGGACAATTCCAATAGGGAGGAGAAAAGTCGTTCAGTTGCACAAACCAACCTTCCAGGTGGGYGACAGCTCTCAGACACCTGAGAACAAAACAGCCAGAGTGGTGTGGAAAAGGATTCGCCCCCTCTGGAGTGGGCAAAGCTGCTGTATCGTGTTGGGGGGAGCGCGGTGGGGCCACGTGGCTGCTCGGGCGCAGGGCCTGGGCTGGCGCAGAGGGACAAGCAGCTCCTTGGCTGGGTCTGGCCAGCACCAGCCCCATCCCTCTGCCGCCTGCGGCACTGGGACGTGCTCCTGCCTCCAGGCTTCTCTCGGGATGTCTTTTGGATGTGCMTGGAGGAGGAGTCCTCCCACAGCCYGCCTTCAGAGCAGCGGAAGCTCAGTCCTCCTGTTGCACACCCTGCTGTGTGTCGGCACTGACATACTTGACTCACCCAGTGTAAAACTAGTATTTCTGCATGTTGTAAAACTCCAAGGGGGGAAAGGGAGAGAAACCAGGATTCAGCTCCAGTGCTGTAACTGTCTGCTATGGTTTTCAGTACACAGGTATGAGGCAGCAATGTGCCTGTTTGATGTGCCAGATGTTTCCCCTTTTTTGTTGCAGCAATAGATGCATTAGAATGTTGCTTTAGAAAACATTTCAATTAAAATGCAATTAAATATATTCAATATAAAGCTAATGATTCAATATAAAGCTAATTCAATATAAGCTCTAATGTCAARCTTGCACTAAAAGGATTGCTGTGAGTGTTAGCCAGCAGAGTAAGGAGCACGTGTGAGCCCAACCAGCGAGACTCTCTTTGCTTGTGTAGATTCAGAGAGCTGTATCTTCATCCCAAGCATAGGCAGGGAGATGAACACTGTACCTATCCTACCTGCAGATCCCACCAGGTGCAGAACCTGCTCTCTGGCTGCTGAGCTCCTCCRTAGCCTGCCCGGGCGCGGCTCCCTTGGTAAATAGTGTGGGGCATGATGTCACGCTCGCTCAAAGCCATTTGTTGAGTTGTAAATATCGCTAATCAATTTTTGCGTCTGAATCCTGTGGCCTTGGGTGTAATCCATGACAGCACCAACTTTAATGTGTTTTCTAGCCTTAGCAGAAGTACTTTGAGCTGCCCTTTCCCATTAACTTCCCATCTCACTAATAAAATACTAAGAGAATTCTATTCATCACTTCTGCCAATTTTAACCGGAAACAATTCTGACTAACGAATATGAAATGTTTCACGCTGACAGGTTTGATYTTCTGTTAGCCCTTGCTGGGGTGGGCAGCCACCTCCCTGGTCTTCTTTTCAGGCCAGACACACTTTAGTGCCCAGGGCTGTAGTCTCCAAGTTAACTTTAAGGTGCTTTCTAGTTGCACCCAGGCAGCGCCAGGACACAGGACCCGTGTGCAAGAGCACCATCCTCGTCCCTACGCCTCCAGCAGGTCTAGCTGGAAGCACCTCAGTGCTGTGGTTCTCAGCAGCTTCGTCTGGYATAATTTTGTGCTGTGAAGCTGATGGCTCGGGCTAAGCAGTGGGGATGTGTGGACGGTGAGAAAGTGCGAGCGGAGACGGACAAAACTGTTGGAAAGTTTGCTCACCGCAGGCAAATCCCTGAGACAAATAGCACGCTCTGGCTGTAACTTAAATTCAATCAATATTCAGTTAAAAAATAAATAGAAAGCTTTTTGGATCAGTGATGGAAGGGAATGTTGGTTCAAGGAAGTAATTACATATTATGTAGAAAAAGTCAATCTAAGTTCTCAATAATTTACTTAAGTGATTTACTTGACTGATGTGTTGTCTTGACCTAGCGGGGCATCGTGGCAGACACTAAGTTATGGCATAGTTCCAGCAAAAACAGCCCTTGTTACTGTCCAACATAAATCATCAGCTACTGTCTTGTTCCAGGTGTATGCAGGTGCCACCTACCAAAAAAAGTGATAAATTTTATGTTTGTAAACCTAGCTCTGTCAAAACCAATCCTGTTTCTGGCAGATGAAGATGTTATCCGTGCCCCTCGGTGAGGCAGTGTGTGTTTTCAGGAAATAACGCTCCTAGTGTATAATTAGCTCGAGGAGGGGGCTGTGTTTAGCCGGGGCAGCACACGGGGGCTGGGAGCGGCCGCCGGGTCCTTGTGCTTTTTAAGGATGCTCCCGGGTTGCATTCCGCACACTTGGAAGATGGAGGGATTTCAACCTGTAGTCATGACAACGCTGCCGGCCAATGCTGTCATCCTCTCTGCTTGATGTACCTGTGACACACGGAGTCCTTTTAAAAACTGGCCTTCTGTGCTGTGCTTTCTTTAAAGCCGAACGTGGAGGTTCAGCCGCTGAAAAGAAGGAGCYCGAGAGGGTCCCTCGTGCCAAAGGCAGATGTGATGTGAGCTGCTGGGTGTGTTCTTGAGCCACATGAAGTCTTGAACCATACCAGGAGCTCCCTCCAGATATGCATGAAAGCAGCTAAATCTGAATTTGATCTATTGCTTAGCTACCCCAGTGTTCCTCATATTCACACATAACATTTCTGGATGAAGTTGGGAAGGTCTGAGGAGACCGACAAATGGAAAGCTTTGCACAGCCTGTGAACCCCCTGTTACACACCGGCTTCCCTGTTTGATCTTTGTCCTCCTGGGGGTATGCAGCAGTTCTGCAAAGGGGTGGGCTTTGGTGATTGCTTTCTGAAGCCATCGGTTTATGAAAACTATTTACTRCTGGCACTTCTGAAGTTCAGGATGTACTAGGAGCTTTAAAATGCAAAATGCTGCCTTTCCCCCTTGTAAAATTAATAGAGAAGTTACACTGAAAGAGTAATTCAGTGTGTGCTGGTATCCAAAGACATCTTGAAGGCTCATATGCCCCAGTAAGCCACTTTAGAAACAGATCTGTAACAAGTGTTTAGGACATAGTAAAAACAGGTACTGATATATAACCTCCACATGTATCCTGCCAGTAACCAGCAGGTTAAAACTTCTTGAACTAGGATACTCAGCTAGAGCATTTGATTAAAACTTGAGARTTTATAATACTTGAGTTTTTTATTAGATTAGACTGATAGCCCTGAAATAGTTGTATTGTATTGTGTTTGTCTTCTACAGATGGGAATAGATGTTGAAATTAGTTCTCAAGGAGWTAACTTGAATTTCAGTCCTTTCAGGTCTTCAGACTCTTCATATATGCTCTGTATGCAGCAGGGCTTGTCATTAGTCTCTTAATATTATAAATATTTAACAAAGTTATATTTGAAGCACCGCACACTAAAATCAATCTGATCTTGTTGGGGAAACAAAGGGAAGAAAATTGAGTCATTTGGAAAATAAATTGAGAATTATATTCACTTAATTTTGAYGAGGATGAGGAATCGTGATCAAGAGAAACAGAGCTGATCTGTTGCAAAAGAGAGTGAGCTGCTCTGTGTTTGGATGCCGTATTATAGGTACTAACAACATCTTCAATAGCCCARCGTGAATCGCTTGGGAGATGACAAGGGTTGAGTTCCTGGCACATGGAGGAAACTTGCTCTGAACGTTGCATCTGCCTCCATGTGGCTACTCTGGCAGCTGGAGATTTCAGTGGTTTTGACCGTCTGTCCTCACCGTCCCGTCTTGAGCGAACTCCTGGGAACGCTGAGCTGACCCATTACCCGCTCCCAGCGCTGCTCCGGCCCTCTCGAGCACAGCATGCGCTGTCTGGCTCCCGAACGGGCTGGCTGGCTGGAGGACAAAACTGTTTCTCCCACAAATGCCTGCAAACACTTTCCTGTGATTGACTTTCTAAGGAGTATGTTAGCGTGAAGTTTTTTGCCTCCTGCTGAAGTGAAAGCAAAAGACTYTATCAATTTCTGAATCCATCTCCCTGCGTGCTTTAACAGTATCTAGCAGCTCCTCAATATGCTAAGTGAGAAGAAAAGAAATAAATACAAATAAATAAAGGCCTGTTAGCAAAGGATTACTGTGTAAAAATCCAGCACAATGAACAGGAAAAGTGGAGGGGCAACGGAYGTGTTAAAATGCTGCAGACAACAAGCTGCTTAGAGGAAAGTGTATTTGTTCTTTCTTTATAAAACTCTTTATTTATTTTCTCTTTTCTTCGGGCCCAAAGTCTCACGAATGAATTCCAGGGGGATTTTTGAATCATGGTGATATCATGGGTTAAACCTCCTCTCTACTTTTTGAATGTAAATTCTTTTTGACATTCTTACTTATTGCAGAGCATTGACTTCTTCCCTCCAACAAAACCAAACGCTGTTTGGTTTTGCATAGTTAACATTTTGCCAATGGGTAGCCAAGATTCTCTCAGCAGCTCAACAACATTTTCTAAAGCACCCTGGCGTTGTTGTAGCAACTGGTGGCTGATCTGTGAATAAAGCAGATGTCATTGTGGCAGAATAAAGAGAGAATAATCTATCATCCAGCCACTATCCCTCCTGCCCAAACAAGTCGTCAAAATGACAACTTTGGTGCATGGTCACCCTTTAAAGTCTATGTCTCACCTTAACTCATCTTGCTGTTACGTAAATCGATGTTATGTTATAAATGCTGAGAATTTCTCAGCCCCTTGGCCCTGCCTTTCTCACGGAAGAAGCACAGCTAAGATGTGCTAAGGCACTGACAGGGTGCCAGCTTCCTTTTAGGCTTTGATTGATTTTGCACTTCCATCCAAGCTGGTTTGGCCTAAATAAACACAATATATATTCTGAGAAGTTTTTCTCTTTACTGTTTAATCTGAACCCAAGTCATGTGGCTTGCAGCTAAAGATGGGCAAGAAACAAAATATTCTGACTGGTACCCAACCTGAGTACAAAAGTAGAGAGAGAAGCAGATAAATTGCCTTTCTAACTTCTCAGAAAGGCTTTACTCCTTTTTTTTTTTTTCCCTTTTTCTTTTTCTTTTTTTTTTTTTTTTAAGCTTCTTTTCCAGGCCTCACAATTTGTACTTAGTGGGCACAACTCAGTGACCCGAGTCACCTCGTGCCCCCTCTTTTCATGGCAGAGAACACCACGCGGCATCTGGATGTAGAAATGGATTGAGCACAGCCCTGTGCTTCCACTAGAATATTTGTTAACTTTTWAATATGCTCTCAGTGATGAAGCATCCCAGTAACTTGCTTCTATCTTGTGGAGACCCTTAGTGCTTGCATTGAGATTCAGTTTCCTAGAGGTTGGTTGTTCTCAGCATGGGACTTCTATTTGTGTCTCCTGCCTTAGGAGCCTGTTCTCTGCTTCCTTGGCTGGCATCTCTGCTAATCATTTGACTTAGAAAACTAAGAGCAGGTTACTGTGTTTTCCATGATACTCAACTCACTCTTAGTGTGGAAGCCATGTTAATTACTATGTGCTTAGCATTTAATGAGGTTAGCAGAGGAAGGAATCTCCTGACTTCAGCTACCTACCACATGCAGTGAACYTACTACATGCAGTGAACCTATTTCCAAAACATTGAGATCTGGATACGTATTTGGTAAAAGGAGGCGAATCAGCCATTGCTCAAGTCCCTTAAAGCAGCATGGCAAAGCTGGGAAATCTGGGCTGTATTCCTAATTTTTGCACAGACTTCCYTTGTGTCTTCTAGCTAGCCTTCCCGTGCTTTGTGTGGCCTCACTTCCTGGCTGCACGTGGGAATAGTAGCTGACCAAGAGCGGCTCCGTGCAGAACATTGGTATGTCTGGACTCCACACCTTTGTAAAGATTCCAAARGAAGGATCGTCATGATTTTAAAATGATAATATGAGATATTTTTGTAGTTCTAGCACGTATCTTAGASACTTGTGTGCTGGCATTGCAGTCTACTGTATTTGTGCTACTGCTCTATCTGTACCTCTTTAGTAACTTCTGTCTTAAGGTATCAGACGTTTAATTTACCTTGGTTTAAGATAGTTTTGGTCAAATTTAAATAATTTCAAAATCAAGCTACACATGGACACATATGTAGCCCACAGGTTCACATGTGACAGCAGAGACAGTATGAAATAGGATGAGTGCAAGAAACAATGCACAACACAGGTTTGTTACTGATAACGTGGAGTAGATGCTGGTGGCTGGAAGTTGCTTCCAATATGTGCAAACTTCTCCTYCTATCGCAGCACCCTGAGAAATATTTTAGGTTTGGTTTGAGGCAAATGAAATTGCACTATGAGCTGTACATCAGGTAGGAATCTTAGCTTGGGCTCAGATGGGTCTAAATGTTTAGCTAAGACCTTTCTCTCCTCTCTGATAGACTCAGTAGTCTGCTTTCCACCCATCAATTTTTTCAGTATTTTTCCTTCTTATGTGGCTGCATCCTATCTATATCACACAATTAGGTTCTTCAAATCCTTTTTTGCAGTTTAGTAAGAGTACTCCTTGTCTGATGAACTGCTTTCTATGCTAAAAAGCACTTCAATTTGCTGCAGCGTGATAGGAATTACTTTTCTGCAAGGCACTGATGCTATCACCTGCAGAATCTCCACCTTCCACCRCTGAGAACAAGCCATAGTACACAATAGCTTGAAAGGTAACCCTGGGGACTATACAGACACTTTGCTAATGGGTTTTGATTTAATTTATTCTGCAAGCTCTGTGAGGCCAGGAAAAGATATCTGCTTTGTCACTGAAGTGCCAAAAATGTTATGGCATTTATCACCTCTTAATGTGTAAATAGAGAAAGGACTTCAGGCTAGAAGAATAAATGGCATAAAGGATCTGCCAAACTCGCATGAAAAATCATAATAGTCAAAGCAATCAGTTTGCTGACATAACGTGAAAGCAAATTCAAAAATAACRTTGGGAGAAAAAGAAAAATTAGGGKCTAGGAAAAGGCTGTGAAAATGAGTAAACGTGATTAACAGGGAATATCAGAAGCTATTCACTGCACAATACCTCTGTAGTGCCACTTAAAGTGAGGAGTGTCTACCTGAGGGAGAACAAAATTCAGTACTGTCTCTTCACAGGTTTGGGTTTTTTTTTCTTTTGCTACGATTTATTATATGAGTTTGGCAATTAYGGAGCATCTGTTTTGGTCCATTTTAACTTCATGTTAAATAACGGTCAGTGTGGCTTTCTCAGCAATAGTGAAATGCTGAGTTGCATTAGATGACTAACGTAATTCTGGATTTCTTGTATTGGGCTGCAGAATCACAAGTACATTCCAGCAAATGCTTTAGGTGCCARGTGTTCTCCTCTAGGGTACTGTGTTCTCATATGCATGGAGGGAATCAAGGCACATGAGCCATCAGTAACGTGAAGGAGGGCATGGAGAACACCAAAAGTTTGGCAGCATCTTTTTGACCCTACTTTTGTATTTTGTGCACACAGTCCTGAAAGCATTTTCTCGAAGGTCAGYGTAACCTCATCTTCTCCCACAGAAATCAAACCTCATTACAAAGCAGGCGTCTTCCATAACAAGAGTGTGATACAGTGGCTTTACTGACCAAAAAAACACAGGATCAAGGGAGAGAAATTATATGGACTTGAGCATAGATAGCAAATACACCACATTATAGTCCTAAGTGTGATTTCTCYGTGATGTGTTTTTAATCTCCTGGTTCCTAATCACTCAAAGAATGCTAATGGATCCATAAGTATGTGCCAGCAACAAAAGGCAAAAATGAGTGCTCCCCTAAAACTGCAAGGCATCAAAAGAAGCCTTTAGAGCTGAACAATATCATCTCGGAACTGCTCAAGGCAGGGGGACCACAAAGTCCTGGTACTTTCCTTCAGACATGTGGGGTTCTTTAGGTCTAAGTGCACCTGTTCATCACTTTAACTTAATTGTAGGTTATTAACATTTGTTTCCAAGGAGGAGGATTCCCCAAGTTTTTGTTTGGGATTTAAAATGTTTGCCTTTGAGGAATTATTGGTATGATTTTGGTGCGGTGAATTAAATCACTTCCCATACTGACAGCTCTCCRAGGAAACCTTGAGTGAAGGGAGTCTTTTGGAGTCTAGACAGGCTCTCCAGCCTGGCGTCCYGCTGTGTGAGAAGTGCCCAGTGCTTGGTTCAGCCGTGGACGGTTTGGGAGCATTAAAGGTGCTGAGCTGGACTGCTCGCCTGCCGCTCCGCACCCCGTGTCAGGCAGGATTTGCCTCTCCTCTCTAGGCATCAGCAGTTTAGTCCTGCTAAAGGGCTTGTTGTTCAGCAGATCTTCTTGGGATTACAGGCTTGGTTGGGCTCTGTTAGTACGTTCATTTTGGACATCCGCCATGCATCTTTCCCCATTATAATGACAATGAGTGTACAAATATTGTCAGAATTGCTGAATCTTCACTGGCTGCATCCTGACTGCAGCCTGGGGTGGTGTTTCCGTACCCAAAAAAAAGGTTTTTAAAATGCACTTGGTTAAAGCACTTTTTATAATCCCAGAGAGAGTTCATTAAGCATTTTGTGTGACAGGGTGTGTGTTTATTATTTTCCTTGTCTCAGTAACTGTGTCATTAGAATAACTTTACCRACTAACCTCTTTAGATTTTTAGGATATTTACACTGCTGAAAGACAGTGTCTACGTACCAAAGGAAAGCATTGCTTGATTTGTACTTTATGTAGGCGTTCAAGTATTCAAGCTAATTGTAATCAAGTTAACTAACTTGTCCTTTAAAAAAGGTTGAGAGGTAAAATTCTTAAAACTTGCCTAGGAATTCCAGTGCAGAGGAGCTGCTTTTCCATGAATTCAGGTTCCAGTATCATATAAGGAAGTGAAATTTCATAAAAAATAGCTTCCCGGAYTGCAGTTATGTTTGTTCCCTTACTCCTCCTACTCCTTTGACTCTTCCTGCCCCTCGAACGTATGTTTTCTTTAGAAGCCTCGGTCAGGTTGTTAATGGGGGGCCGGCAATCCGGGGCTTCCCCTGGGTGGCGGCGCTGGAAAGAGGGGTTTTCCCTGGAGAGCGGCGTTGTCCTGCGGCCGCTGGGCGAAACCAGAGCTCGCCTGTGCCGGGGGACAAGGAGCAGGCTGCGGCGCGGGGGCAAGAGCCGCGCAACCGTCAGTCTCACTCCTTCTCCTGCCCGCTCTGCGTGCCCTGGAAGCACGTTTAGAGAATGGCTGGTTAACTCCGGATTCCGCTGGGCCGGATTTCTCTTATCTCTGAGGACACAGCCAGATTTCCAAGTGCTTTCTACTTGAATGCACCGTGTGGCTTTCCTTGCTCCTGAATTCATTCTTCACCTTGTGGAGTTCAGTGGATCAGACAAGTTGGAATTCTCTCTAATTAATGCATCTGTCATCAGTGATAGAGTAAACAATAGGGAAAAGGGTTGATGAGATTCATTTCACTGTGTGTCCATTTTTTTTTTTTACTATTTTGAGAAAAATGATTTAAGGATATTTTTTCTTAAGGAATTAATCTTCTAGCTATACATTGTACATCCCTGTCTGTTGAAATATATAGAGAACAGGAGTTYTATAGATTAATTTCCTGTCTTAAAAACATACTGCAGAGGTAACAATTTGTAAAATAATTGGTGAAGAAAGCACAGATTTGTGGTGTGGATCCTTTTGCTAAAAGCCCATTACAAATTAGGTGATGGGGAGCAGAATTCCAATATTAGATATCAGATCTCTCTTATCAAAGCATACTTCTAATGTAGTTATTAATATCTATACAGTATGTRTGCCATTGCACTTTATGTCTTACCAGTTTCTCATGCGTAGAATTTACACAGCCTGAAAGCATAAAGTCCATTATCAAAAAACCCTAGAAACTTTGGTATTGCTTTACGTTGACAAGTTTGAAAGGAAATCGCTAATCGTGTTTTGCTTTGATCCCTCRTGGTGCAAGACAACAGTTTTTCTAGCTGCAGGCCTGCAAAGCAACTTTATCACTAATTCTAATTGGGCATTGAAGAAGCGGGTACTGTATGGATTTGTGGGTTTTGCCTGAGAGTTTGAAAAATATCACACCATAATCAGGCAAATTTTTAAAAGTTTAGATTATTATACCAAGGTTTTGGAGTATTTTTAAGGGTCTTAGGTGGGAGTTTTGTCTCAGGAAGGCTGGTGGACCCTGCGTACGCCTGTGATCTCTGCTCTCTGCGATGCTGCTTTCGGCAGCAGAGGGCAGGGACCTGCACAGCGTGCTGCGTTTGCTTCCTTTGCTGATGACACTCCTCCCTTGATTGAGCGAGGGGAGAGTCTCGCCTGTCCCAGAGACAACAGCACGCGCTGCCATCAGCAGCTCGGGATGGTGCTTTCAGCCAGCAGAAAACACTACTAGCCACAAATAGCTGAAGAAATAAGAAGGGACGAGAAAGGAAATGCAAAAAATGGAGCACAAGATGCTTTCTCTAGGCTCTAAAAAAACAAGTGAGCAGTCTTTGTGTTTTTCCTGGATTTTTGTCCTTTTGGGGGAAAAGACAAGACGCGAAAGCCCAAAAGAGTTGGATAAAAAGTGCTTTGTATCCTATCTATGAGAATCAGGCAATGTGTCATGCTAGTTTTTACAGTCATAGTCTACAGTCTTCCACTGATTAAAATCCAATTTGACAGTAACACAATATAGAGGTTTAACTGACAGCACACACAGCACATTTGCTAGTCATAACGCCACACTTTAATGACTGACGCATGTGGGAAGCTAATTCAGATTTTTTTTTTTCCTGAATGGGATAAATGAGCATCCAGTTAATACCGATCATGAATTCAAGCCATGTGACAGGGGTGATGCCTCATACCCTGCTCTTGTTTTGCATATTCTGCAAGTTGGACCACAGGAAAAGAGCCACTTTGTACACACATCCGGAGAGAGAGTTCATTCTGCTTCTGACACATCCACCCGTGCAGCCGAGTGTCTCCAGCCTGCTCTGTTGTGTCCACAGACCCGTTAGCCCCTCTCGGTTAAATAACCTAAGGATTACAATCTGTGTGTCTGGTTTGCGAAAAAGTACAGGTTGAACAAGCAGACGTAGTATAAATAAAATATTTATATAAAAATAGCCTCTTACAAAATATACTCTCTTATCCTATGGGTATTTTTTTCCCAAAGATGGAAGTTTGTCTGGAGTTCCTTATTTCTAGACATATTCCAAACAGGATTTTCGTAATGTTTCTTTCTTTAATTGATGAAAAAAAAATGGTAAAGATTTGAAACCTTTACCGTTTGATTTTTGTTCCAGACAACTAGCAGCAAAAACAGCACACGCACACCGAAAAAAAAGTGTGTTTGTATATGTACATATATATAAAGATGCCAGCTTTTGTACTTAAACATCCAGTACTCTAGAATATATCCAGCAAGTCCAAGTAATAGAAATATCCCAGTAAAGAATAATATATACAGCTCCAGCTTTTCCTTGCTGTTTCTACAAAATTATTCCACAAAGAAAGCAAGCTATCTACTTTAATTGCAGAATAGGTCCGAAAACGTTGGTAGAGTTTTTTTTTTTAATTAAATAAATTAATATTAGTTTTATCTGAATAAATTGTTAAATATTGCTATTATTATGCCCCGCCGTCCCCAGCCCCTGTGCGGGAGCCCGCGGCCCGCGCACGCACGACACGGCCGGTGAAGCAGCGGCTACAGGAAACGCAGCAGTTCTACTCGCCGTAGCAAAGGGCACGCGGCAGGGAGACAGGCCAGGCCAGCAGAAGCTGCTCCCGAGTGCAGCAGCCTCGCTCGGCGTCACCCACRCACCTACACCGGCAGTCCACCCGGGCACTGTCCACCCCGTGTTGTGCAAAGCTCCTCTCCGRGCAGGATCCCCTTTCCCTCCCCATCCTTTTGCACTGAAGTTCTTGACCATCCCTTTCCAACCAAGGGTCCTGTACCAGGCTCAGAGCTTCTCCCCTGGCTGGTGTCTCTTCACAAGGCAGTCAAAGCTTTACGCTCTAGAGGTGCAGGCTGGCTGAGAGCATCTTCTTTTCTTCTGGTTTATGCACCAGGCAGCTTGGCAGGGGGTTGTTTCTTGGTTGACTTCCACGCGTCTGAAGAGTGCATCCACACAAGCAGTGAAACACAAGAGGAAGAGACAGGGGGGATCCCTTCACCAGCTCCTCTCTGGGGAGAAGGGGCCACTGCATCAGTCTCGCGTGGGGCGCGTGTGCGGACGCGTCGGCGGGCGCGTGCTCACTTGCACGTGTACACCTCGGTCCTCTCGCTGCACGTGTTGCACTTCACGTAGCAGCACCAGTGGAACTTGCAGTTGCACTGCCACACGCGCGAGTACTGGTGGGTGTTGTAGCCTCGGCCGCAGCACATGAGGTCGCAGCCGTTGGACTGCTGGGCTGTCTTGTTGCACATCCGTCCTTGCGTCCCCACGCTGCCCGTCACGGGGTCTTCTTCACAGTAGTTGGGAGACTTTTCTATGTACACTAGATCTGTATCCATGGGTTTGCGATAGGAAAGCGGCTTCTTGATTTTAAGGAAGGTCGGGCGCTTGTTACGACTCGCCCTCACYGGTTCCACTTGAACCGCTTCGTTGTACTTGTCCTTAAGGATGTAGCCCAGCTCCCGGAATTTGGGAAGAGTTGTCCAGCATGTTTTGGTGGTGCAGGATCCGGACACCCCGTGGCACTTGCATTCCAGTTTCATGTTTTCTTCCAGGATCTAGAACAGAGAACGATGCATTAACGCAAAGCAGGTTAGATTCAGAACAAGCAGGGCTGTTTGGTGCATCCTGAAYGAGAGGCGCAGGCTACGCTGCTCTCCAGCACAAGCTGCTGCCACACGCAGTTCAGGTTCCCTCCAAAACGGTGCAAGCAAACTGGCTTTATCTTGGAGCATAAGGGATACGAGTGAGGAGCAGGAATTGCTTTCATGTTTTGACATTAGTTCTTTTTTTTTTTTTTTTTTTTTTTAAAAAAAATGCAACTAACCCTTCCTTAATATTACAGAAGATATTATAGGAGCATCTCAAACAGCGTCATGGCTTGTTCTACTGTGTCCCTCTTTTCCCTCATCAGGGTTTCTCATGTCTGTGCCCAAGTTGTCACTACTTTCCTTTTGAAAACAGCAAGTTTCCTTTTCCTTTCAGCCTCTACATCCTTCAAAACCTTATACGCGTATCGKCTCTCTTCTGCTGCTCACTTACCAACCCAGTCCTTGGCAACTAAAACTGGAGATCCGCTGAGTTCCTGCTAAGGAACTATCTATCCTGTAGCTGACCTTGCCTAAGAGTGATGCTATGAAAAATCAAAGTCTACTTCCAGCAATGAATTTSACACTGGTACTGGCTTGAAAAAGAACAGAATAATTTTGCTGATTAAATTCTGCTTAACTTTGCAGATAGCAGGCAGTCCAGCCAGAGGGATTATCCACGTTCAAGGAGTGGCCACATGAATTTTTGCCATGAGAAACCCCAGCTGATCCATGTAGCACTGAAAACGAGTAGCCTAGCAGGTATGGAAGGMGGTTAGTGATGTGGAAATCTGCTATGCAGTCTATCTGCTGTAAATCCTCCCCTCCAGCTTGGGCTTTTGGAAGGCTTGCCATGCACRCACATGCCCTTCCAGAGGCACAAGGAGAGGCTGCGCTGAATGAAGGAGGTAAGTCCAGCTTGAAGACTAGAGATGCTGGCACTTCAAGTCTAAATCTCAGCGTTAGCTTTCACTTGTTGTTCTTCCCCTGCTCCCTTTTAGTGAAAAACTAAATTTTTTAATTCAATCTTGATTTGCATTTTAGTTCATGAACTGTAAGTACACCTGCTGTGAAGACTGGTTTTAGATGCATAGAAAGTRTAGGTCTAAGACTTTGATAGATGTATACTTAGAGTATATTAAGTCACAATTTGTATTCCTCTTTTCCTGTTTACATATTAGTAATGAAAGTTTGGTGCAAACTGTCTACCTAAAAATTGCCCTAAAACTCGGATATGAGAAAAATTTATATTGAGATTTACATCTGCTCAAACTTTGGCTCTCATTTTGCATTATCTTGTTATCTCGAGTTCCTCTCCCAGCCACGGCATACTTCTTTTATTGCTCACTCATTCATAAGGTAGTGCACTTGGAAGATAGATGAGGAGACRAAAAAGGAATTATAGTGCAGAAACCGGAAAAATAACATAAATTCTTTTAGCCTCATTTGTACCTTTTTAACAGCTCTTTTTAATTTGAAACTAGCCAGGGATACATTTCTCAGTCCTAATTCAATCACTGCTCTCATTCAAGTGGCTGGGCTTGTACCCTGGTATGATGTTGAAACTTGTAACGAAGTGCTTTCAACATCATGATCCACCACATTGGCTGGAAACATGAAGGCCAAACCCGTCATGGTTTCGTGTCATCTGTCCAGTTGGTTTTTTAAGTGCAGTTAAATAGCCTAAATTGCTTTTGTCATTTTCCTTTAGCATCCCATTTAGAGCCAGCCATCCCTTAGAGGAAAGGAAAGAGCTGAGCAAACCGAAGGACTAGAGCAACGATGGAGAGGCCTCGTGTCTCTCTCCATGTGTTGATCTTTCCATTCCACGTGACGGGGTGGCAACCAGAACCAGCTTTGAGGCTTTCTGAGCACAAGCAGGCAGGTTAAAAATATCTGGCTTCATCCAAACATAAGTTTGGGCGATAGTTGTTGAGTAGCCGGGTCCTGGAAGCGTTTGGGTTTTCAGTGCTCTGCCGTATTGACTCTTCTCAGTTCTGCRTTTAGGGCTCCTGGCTGACCCTCCCCTTTCTCCTTTGCACCTACCTGGGGGAGCTTTTCTGGTACCCGGAGCTAAAGTCACTCCAACGCGTCTGCCCATCTTGTCTATTGTACTCTGCAACTGAATTTCCCTTTCTGCCCGTTACAGTCAGGTTTTCTACCTCCTGCTCACGAGTGCTCGCGGTGGCTCYGCTTGTGTATCTTCCCTCTGCTGCCTTCCAGTGTGATGTTTTGCAGATTCAGCCCAAGATTAATTGATTCCTCTAGGCTTTAGAAAATAGGCTACATGTAATCTGAAACATCCATCTTCTGCAAAGAAAAGGTCTGCCACGGTGATTTGCTAGTTTTAGTGTAGTGCGATATCAGGTGCTTGGGCTATTTGTCTTGCTTTAAAATACATGTATAGTGGTATATTAATATTGCTATATTACTCTGATAGCCTCTGATAAATTGATGATTTTGTAAATCCAGGACAGGAGTTGAAAAGGAAAGGAAGAAAATAAAAAAGGGGATTCCCTGGGAAGGTAAGGAAGCCTGTGCCTCACCCTTGGTTTCTATGAGCTGAAAGAAACCTTCTATCCTGTAATAAACCTTTCTGCATTGAAAATGCAGAAATTTATTTCTTTGAAAGTCATAGCTACCAACTCATGCCTTTTGTGTTAGATTAAAACCTAGTATGTGTTATTGAACGATTTTCCCTAAAACACAGGAGTCTAAAGGCTACAAAATTGAAACCCTAGATGCTCTCTTTCTTAGCAAATGGCCATACCCAGCTTCACCAGCCATGGAAAGGAAATCTGTATGCACCAGTGAGTGCTCTGAACTGGATTAAGTGCTAACAAAGAGCCCAAGCTCCTCTAGCTTTGTCCACTTTTCTTTGAGTTCCTACAGCAAACTGTCAGTACTTGTTTTTCTCTGTCCTTTGCCATTAGCCTCTGGGAAATAGTTTGTCTGAAGAGAACTCACACCGCTGGCTGTCTCCCCTGATGATATCCCCAGACACAGAACCTTTGGGCACTGCCATRAGGAACTTAGCACGTTTTTTCTTCGCTGCTAGTTTTGCAGAAAAGGGGCAGGATATTTCATGTGCGGGTGCACTGGGGGCCTTGCTAAGGGCTTGGGAACCGCTGGTGGTTGCGCCTGGGCTGAGCAAGGGATGCGCTGGCCGGGCCTGGGCTCTGCCCTGCTCAGCCTCGTGCCGGGTTCCCGGGGCAGCGGGGGGTGATTCTGCAGGGGAGGGCACTGCCCTGTGAGCCACTGCTGCCTCCTGCCCGTGCACCGCGTCCGGAGCGTGGCCGGGGCTGGGATGCTGGGATGTGCAACACGGGCGCTGCAGCTCACGGGTAAATGGGGATGTCGCTGTGTGGCTGGTGCTTTTGTCAGCTCGTCTGCCAACGTTAGGCTGTGCTCTCTGCTCCTCTTGGCTCCTTGGTGTGGCTCACCTCCACCCACGCCTTGGCAAGCGTGGTGCTGATGGGTTTACGGTTGGACTTGATGAACTGAAGGTCTTTCCAACCGTTATGATTCTATGGTATGGTAGCCTGCAGCCATACACACCGCACCGTGCAGAGACAGGCATTGCCAGCCTTGCCTCCTCGCCGGAATGCTCAACACGCACGGAACGCCCCGGGCCCTTGCACCTCCAGTGCGTCTCCCTCGCCAACAGGACGGCCCCAGGAACTAAGGGCTGCCTCTTCAGCCATCGTGCTGATGATTCAGCGTTAACATGGCAGCGGTGCAACGGGGCCCGAGGTCAGGAACCCGTGTTGCATCACCAGAAATAGCTCGGATTCCAAACTGCGTGCGGGGCAGATGGAATCAGTGAGACAACAGRCACCGCCTGCTAGCCCACCAGAGCCGTAATCCTTCCTCCTTAGGCCTGACACCCCATCATCTGGTTGAGGAAATACCCGTCTCCTACAAGTACTTGCACACGTACCTTTACTATACAGGTCAAAACCCCCACAAATATTGGCCAAAAACCAGCGTGAATTTCTCACTCCAGAGGAGAGCTTGGCAGGGCTTGGAGTGCATTGGAGGGCACGGCATTGCTGTTGTGCTCAAGAGGCCTGTGGGCAGATGCAGACCTGCCCCTGCCAGCTGGGGCAGACGATGGTTTATGATTTACGTTACCATCATGGAAGCAATCGTAATTGTAGGGAAAAGCCCCTCAAACTTCAGGGACAGTATAAGAGATCTTTTTATTCTTTCCAAAAAGAATATTAATTGAGTAAAAATACTGTTTTGAGCTAATACAGGAAAGTTTAGTCATGTTTAGTCTTTCAACAAATTCACTTATTTGGAAATCAAATCACAGCTAATGTGACTGACTGTGAGGTCTGGAGGAAACATTGAAAATGGCAGTGGGGATATATATAAGATTGGTTTAACACTCTTACAAGTGACAAACTAACTACCTCTGTGTAATTAAAACACCTTGCACGTGACTCTGCCACTTGTTTAACTCAGGTGTGACAGTGGTCCCAAATTGGTGCTATCACTTCAGTAACTTCCTTGTAGGATTTCCTTAGTGCCAGAGTAACAGCAATACTTGCTGTTTTGTGACTTAAAAACAAGAAATGAGCATGAGAGAGTATAAAGGAAGAAATGCTGCTATTAAATGTATGCCCTATGCAATCTTGAAGAAGTACGATGAAATAGAATATTTGGAAAGTAGCAGAATGGTACTAAAGTAGTACCTTCCTAAATACCTAAGTAAAGGACCTTATTAAGCACAGTGAAATGATGACTTTTCTCATCTTTTTGATTAGTAAATCTGCAAAAGAATAAAAACCAAAATCAGCATCTAAAGAATGCCTTATATTTCCAATTAAAAATAGCTGGGAAATTAGCTCAGTACGTTACCCTTATTTATAACACTGCACCTTCCAAATAATAGTTTTGTAAAGGAAACCGTGTGAAATACTGGGCTGAGTAATGTGTAACAGAGAATATGAAAAAAGACAGTAACATCTCCTGCTATGAGAGCACTAGCCATAGGATTTGTACCCAGTCATCTACCTTCAATAATGAATATTCTGTTTTAATCAGCAAAAATGTTTATTCCAGATTTTGACTCATGTTCCCCTTAAAAATGAGGAGAAAAAAGAATTTTTCCTAAGGTTACTCTTCTGTATACTCTTGCTATCTCTGCTGCCTCAACATGAGTTCCTTAAATTTCTTAAGGATATCTTATAGTTTCCCGATTTCTTTTACACTCTTTTTTTTTCCCCTGGTGGATCCTGGTGCCCTTTATTTGGGAATTACAAAGAAGTCAACCATGTGCAGCAGTTTTTCTCCCGTCTCAACTTCTGTTTCCACAACATACAAATAGAGTAAAAGAAAAGCCACTGTGGAGCTTTTCTCTGTGTCACTGCTTGTGTACTGCTGCAGCACAGGCACGGTGAATAAGATGTTCTTCTTTTTCCATGGGTAAGTTACATCATTTAAATTAGAGGACAAAAGTCCCAGTTCCTTTCATTCAGCAACCAGCACTGTGCAGAATAGCAAATGAACAGAGAAGCCTGAGTGCAGGGTCAGTAAAAGCTGAGAGGGATGCAGAGAGAGTATCTTCTCCTGCCTGTTTTTCTTGTAGTCCTCCTAACCCTCGTAATGACCTATCACGTACTAAATTAGTTGTTCACCTCTTCTCAGAGCAAGAAACAAGCAGTGGTAGAAAATAAACATTACTGAGTGTTTCATAATTGTTATTTTTGAAGAATATTGGGACAGAGCTTACAAAGGGCATCACTGTCATATTTTAGAAGAATATTGGGACACAGGTTAGAAAGGGCATCGTCGTCATAAAAATACAACATTAAACAAGACAGATTCTCACACTATCTAATAACCTTCTTCTCCTATTAAAACACCAGGCATGGCCCTCGCCGCCTTCAAACTGTAGGAATCACTACGCCTAGTAAAACTGATGGTCGTAATTCCTCAGCTTTTGGTCCCTGAGGGCTCTTCCCAGGGCGAACCCTGCAGCCCGTTGTGGCCGCCCATAGGACAAGCTCCTGCCAACCCCGTCTGCTTGGCAGAGGTAGCTGTGGACGTGGGTTGCACGCCTGAATCTCAGAGCCTCTCTCAAGCTTGCACGTTGCTCACGATTTTTCTCTACAAATCTAATCACAGCCTCTGAAAGTCAAATAAGGCTCTTAAGATTTTATTTATCTTCATCAAGATAGCTCTTGCGGAGATAGCGGACCCAGTGTGGCAACTCCTGCTGTTAATAGCTCGGCGAAGCCTGATTTGGAATTTGAGCGGGATGATGCCCATAAATCCGTCCTGCCCCGTGGAGCTGGGTCTCCTGCCAGGTATTCTCCTCTCCTCACCCCCTCCCTTCCATCGTCTCTGATAACAGCCCTGCAACGGAGGCTCCGGGGTGCCTTGCCTCTTAATGTCTCTCCTGAACACATTCCAGGTTTCCCCAGGGAAAAACTACGTGCACCCTCATCTCTCACTGGTCATCAAGATGTAAAATGAAGCCCTTAATTCGTGAGCTGGAACTGGGAGCTCCGGGTTGGGTTTCACACACTCTCAAGGGAACTGGCTAGTGACAAAGTTTTCTCTGTACAATCTAATACAAGATGTTTTTCTCTACCCTTCTTTCTGCTAGTGAG
This sequence comes from Eudromia elegans, assembly GCA_003342815.1. Taxonomy (NCBI): domain Eukaryota; kingdom Metazoa; phylum Chordata; class Aves; order Tinamiformes; family Tinamidae; genus Eudromia; species Eudromia elegans. The sequence continues at coordinate 6,362,554 of PTEX01000011.1, read as the reverse complement.
AAGTCCTGATATCAAAGTTTTTCTCAACTGTATGCTATTAAGTTAATGATTAGATAAGCTCTTATATCAAGGAATAGACTATGAATAATATGATCCTATAGTACTATTGGCAAATAAATTGTGGGCTTGAGGTTGCTGGTGTAGGATATTAATTATTATTATTATTATTCATAAATTCCAAATATTCTCTACTTTAAGGTTGGGTTGGTACTGGTTACTGCCTTCTCAGCACATCTACCTGCAAGACTGATCTGAATTGTATTTTGTTTCTCTAGGTATTTTTTTTATTATTACTTAAAAGCAGGCAAAAATTTTAACAGAAAAAAAAATGGAATTAGTTTGAAAACATAACTGTCTGTGTGTTTGATAAACTACTTGTTTTTAGAAAATAACTCTGGAGAGACCCGTTATCACATAGATTAGACTAGATCAATGCAATGCCAAATAAGTGTCATCATGTAGGAAGTTTAAAGATCAGTTATAAAAAGGAGCTTGGAAAAAATAGTTTAAAGAATAAACTCCCAATTTCTTTTAATGTGCTTTTACCGGAATTTTTTTCCTGTGCACATTCAGTATGTCATTTTATACTCTGTATTTGCATAAGGTTAGGTATGATTTCCTAGACTGAAAAAAAGGATTGTGAGATTAGGGAAAAATTTACCTGGATCATTACTTGCTGTTATCCAAGCAAAGCTGACACTGTGGAAATGATGGATTATAGCTTGTGAAATCCTGAATAGTCTTGTTGTCTTAGACCAGATGAGTGCTTTGAACAGTGAGGCTAGAACTGAATGGAAAGGCGGGTGGTGCTACAGAGTTTTAGGTAGAGTTGGGTTTGTTATCTGCCTTACCTTCCTATCACTATGGAAGCTTCCTGCAATACCTAATTTCCTTTCCAAAAATATATTGAATAACACTTTGATGCCATCAGCCCATAAGAAGACAGTGATATAGGATTCTTGAAAGCGAAGAAGCAACATGATGTTCAGTGATGTTAAGAGAATTTACAAAGAAAAAGAGCCAGCAATTTTTCTGGATTAGGACGTGCTGTCAACATGCATTTCTTCTTAGGTCATATCTACCTTCCTCTGTTCATAAGTGAAAAATCACTCCAAAATACTGATACTTCTAAAACAGACCGATATAAAATATTGACCTGTGTGGTATTCTACCATGAACTAGGAAGATGATGATGTGTAAATGATGCCGTCTTTCCTGACTCGAGCCTGGGAGCTCAGTCCAACAGTCATGAACAGACCAGAGGTCAGTGAAATCTTGGCTGAGAGATGTCTGCAGACATGGGCATCCTCATAGAATCCTTCCAGCACCCAGCATCTTTTTTTTTTTAGTAAAAAAATGATGCCTGTAGTTCATATTTTAGTTTCAGTTTCATATGGTTGATATGCTCTTTCTTAAATAATGGGAGGCACTCTCAGTTAAGATTAAGCTCTATATACAGTGCTGAATTGGTGAACGCAATGAGTTAAGGCTGGGGTGCCCAGGTTCTGTTGCAGGCTTGCTCTGCCGGGCAGCGACGTTGCTGCTGCCCTCCCTTTGGGGCTGTATTGCGGGGTCTGAGTCACACCGCGCTGCTGCGGTAAGAGGGTAGGGAAAACAGGAACTGACACAACTGGAATCCATCCTCGTCACAGCTAGTGTACACAGAGCGCGCATTGGCACAGAACTGACTCATGCCCACAAAACTGCGTCTTCCATGTGACCCTCTCCGCTCGCAGACGAGCTGGTGCTGGCACTGCCTGCTAAAGACCTGGGAGCAACCTGGTAGAGCGTTTTGACAAATGCTTGAGCTGTTGAGAAAAAAGCTTCCAAAGAATGATAGAAACCAAGAGAACAGTCTTACTTGTTCCAGACAACTCATCAGAAAACACCTCTTGTGCTAAACTAATAAAGCCAGGCACTGGCAAGAATGTTAGTTGCAAAATAATATCACTTCATATTGGTTCCAAACATTTTTAACCAATAGCCACACACAGGTAATTATAGGTGTATTTAGCTACAGGTCATGTTATGATAGTTAACCCTTAAGTGCTCAACGAATACTATGTAAAGCATATTTCTGGTGCTTAAAAGAATATGTAAATTTTAGTTAGCGTTTTTTAGTAGACAGTGGATGGGCATTTTCCCTTTTCATCAAACTTTCTAGATGATTTCAAAGTGTTTCTACACTGATTTCTCAGTACTGCCTTTATTAAAAAATAGGACCTTCTAGCTTAAGAACTTCTAGTTAAGAACTAGCTTAAGAACCTCTTCAGAACTCCTTTGATTGGGAAGGAAGCACCAGGTATCTTTATATTTGATCCACAAAGAGTTACCTTTAAGCTCCATTCTTAGCATTTAACCTGTAGTTACCAAATTGAGAAATTACCATTACCCTGCTCTGCTGGGGTGTATTCAGTAGGACTAGGGAGTGTTCGGTAGGGAAGCGCACCCAGGACATCTTAAACTTGCACTATTCTGCAGAGGCAAGAGACCTTCAAGGTTATCCCCAGAAGGGGCTGTGCCCTGGATGGGATATAGCCATGCCAGCCCTTCCAGGGATAGCTTCTCATGGAAGTGACAGCTGTGCTTGTTGTTCTAAGAGCAACTTTACATGATTCCAACTAAACGGGGTCTTAGTTATAATAAGGCAGAAATAGATAAAATTAACTATTGTTCTTAATGACCTTATTTCTTCACATTTTGTGCTTACAATTTAAAATATTCAAATTAGCAGAACATAACATGATTTTGATTCATTGACTGTGTTATTCTTGTGGGAATATGACTCCACAAAATGGCTTTCAAAGAAAGTTTTATACGTAAGACTTTTCCATTACCTGCTGCAGTGGAGACAATAGATCCACACTTCCATGTTTTCATATAACTTCTACTTATCAGAGAGAAGATCCTACCGGCAGAGCCTATCTCTGTAACCTAATACCTGCCAAGATTAAGATGCTCATATCTAGGCCAAGAATTTCAACGGGGATCTTCTGGCCTRCGGTCAATTCAAATTTTCTCCTATACGGAAGAACATGGAATTTCCTAATTTTGAGCGTGATGCTGAATGTGGTCCAAGTAACCCTCTCTGGATTTCTGTGTTTCCTTACTTGGCTKATTAGATTTTCTTCTTTTGATTCTAACAGGTACTCTAGATAATAGGTGTAGCTCTCATCTTGAAGATGAGGAATCACATATTAGCAGAAGTTCTAATTYAGGGTGCACCATAATGACACTTACAGTTCTTCTTTGTCAGTTCTCTGTTCAGGTTGTAAGACATAGATGTTCCTACAGTTTATGTGGTTGTCCTCAAAATTGTGTGTAGTTTTACATTTAGTGTAAGACGTAACGTTCTTCAGGCAAGGCTAGTTCCCTTAGGGGRCCACAGGTTGACGCTACAAAGAGATCCTAGAGTTCTAGCAGGGAATATTGGCTTAGATCTCATTCAGAGTTTGTGGATATTAAGARTTTCTGTCTGTCCCAGTGGATCAGATATAATCTGCTGGGTACTTTTAAGTGCTGGAAGTCTCAAGGTCATTTCAGTAGTCGGTTCTAATGGTTTTCTGCTAGTATTAATGTAAATTAATACTTGTGCCATTTGGCACTAATTGATGATGCAAAGTTAAGCATCCTATTTGTAATTATCTGAAACCCTTATCCTTTTACAGACCCACATCAAAAAAAGTCTTTGTCCGGAGGCAAAGATTGATTTTTWTTTTTTTTTGCCTAATCAATTTTTTTTTATTGTTTACTTTAAATTACCTGGAAATTATTTCCATTAAAGCAAAAGTCTGTTTTGCTTGCATGCCAAATGCCACTGCATGTTGCTTTTAGTGCGAGTTCAGAGCTTCATAACCTCAGAGCTTCCTGCCACCAAGTATCTAATACAGCATTTGGACCAAACGTTCTTTTAACTTTCAGCTTTATCAAAACTTTGTTATTGTTTGCTCCAAAAGTCTCTGATTTTGTAAGTGAGTTAGCATTACCGACTTGTTATTTCAAGGCTCTTGAAAATGTTCCTGAGGATACCTTCAGTTCTGTCTTCAGAAGTTTGGGTTCAGGTGCAGAAGGTCCTGAGATTTAACCACACGCACACATATATGCACAGTTGCATAGTGCATGGCTGTACTTCATCAGAGGGTGGGTGAGACCGTATAGAGCAAGAGCCACAGTCTAACTCAGTGTAAACATTGTGCAGCATGAATTCTCACTGTGTGTTAAAAACAGCCTTACTGAATCATCAGAACAAACTATTAGTTTCCTGCTAACTTGGCCAGTACCACTCCTCTGTTGGTTTCATTTGCTAAAATATCCAAAGGGAAGTGCCTGGTTTTATAAAATAATTCAGTGTTTGGAAATCTGAATTTGAAGTGTGATGACTGTCATTTGGTAAATACAGGGGGAGCAGATCTGTGGTCATCAGCTATTTCTGAAAATGTTGTAGTGACTTAGGCCTAAATTTAGGCACAGAGCTCAAAAATTATGGATTCTGATTTCATTTCTCTTTTGTTTGAATAATTAAAAYGAAAGCATGCCTCCAAAAATAAGCAGAAAGAAAATTAAATTCTCAATAAAATAAAAACAAAACAAAGATAACACAGGACAGATGAAAAGTATCATTATTATAGGTTAAGATTATTAGGTGGTATGTTTGGACTTTCTTATGACTTTTATTATATGTTTAGCATAAGGTTTGTGGTAAACATAGCAAGTATTTGCTTTGAAGTGCTTATGCTTTGTGGCAATAGACTATGTCTCAAACTAGCAATTTGGTTTTTTTTTTTTTTTTTTTAGAAATAAGGCCTTTTGTTCTGCACCATGAGAGAGCTGCTGGAAATGCTGCCAAGGGTCTCAGCCAAAGGGCAGAAAAGGGTGGGAGACTTTCAGGCAGAATGGAGTAACTTGCACAGCCACTGTTCTTGCTGTGATTACTGAATTACAGGTGTATGCACTTGTGGAGAATGAATTAAATTAGGAAATATCCCAAGGTGTGAGACTCAGCCGGTGGCTTTGCTACCAAATTAATCATTGCAGCAAGCATCTGATTATTTCAGTTATCAAGGGTGCCTGATATTAAATTTGGAATTTGAGATCTTTGTTATTTATTAACAGACCCTGGCCCTCAGTCTCAAATATCTTTGTCAGCAGCATGACAGATTGTCATCTCTAGTAATCATATACATGAAATGCATGTTTTGCTCATAATGCCAGAATCCTCTAAAACTGCGGCTGCAGGTAAGTGATAGCATTTATCATTTCRTAATCTTCAGCGTAAATCAGGAATTCAGTTTTTAACCACATAAGATATGAGGGAGCTGAAAGCCAAAATACAAGGAGGACCGTGTATCACAGGTTTTGATTAGCTGAAAGTGGAGGACAGGTGGAATGAGAACTCATTCTTGCAGATTACAGCTCTTGTGCAGTCCAATTCCCTCTCATAATTTAGGGTAACATTAATGTTCCCTTTATCTTTACCCTGGGCTGCTGAGAAGATGCAGAGCCTGTCTGTCAAGTCTGGTCTTGCTTTAAGACTATTATCTGAAGTAAGTAGGAAAGCCATAAAATAGAACCTCGATACTTCCAAACACAGCTGAAGCACTGTGAGAATGCACAGGGTGTGGGGTTTGGGGGTTTTTTCCACCCCTGGGAAGTTGCCCAGCAGAGTGGTATTGTGCAGTGCAAACGTGTGTGATTTTGGAAGTGCTCTGCCTTGCTGAGTGTGATGCCCAGGGAGTGCAGGCTGCRGTGAGACTGGGATTCCCTGGGTGACGTGTTGTAACTGGACTCAGCTCTGTGCATGGACAACCCTTTCCTTTGCCAGTACCTTCCATGGTACTGGAAGGTACCACCAGCCAGGATAGTTTGGGATAGACACAAGGCTTTTCTGGTCACAGCACGGCCAGGGCCACACACATACCTCACTGGAGCTTTTCCTTTAGCCAAGTTTCATGTRGGCAAGATACTGAACTGATAGGCAAGCCAGCTCTCAGGGCATTCTGCACAAGGGCGTTTGGTGTATCTAGCACCAGATTTTCCAGAAATTGTGTGTCATTTTAGCCTTGGAGAAGCCATTTGTTGAGATCACTCTAGCTTTGTGAGAGGAAATGCTGTGTGTTGCTCTGGCCAAAGATGACTTTCACCAGTGTTAACTGGCATGGTTATCCCCATTGCTMTCTGCTTTGTCAGAAACTCTACAGCTGCTGTCAGCAAGAGGCACCTACCTACCTGCGCCCAGCCTGAGCTCCCCATCTGCCCATGGGAATGGAYTTGCACGAGCTTTTACCTTGCTCTTATATCAGTTTGGGAAGTAACCTCAGAAAGCACCCACTCCTATGACCAAGTGGTTCCTACCACAATGTAATCGAATGCTTTTATGGCCTTAGATGATGCCTCACCCCTTGAGTAAGTAAGCAGCTCAGCTAGTCTTGGGCCTGCTTATTTCTTCAGGATCCCTCAAAGTTTCTTCTGTATCTAGAAGCGGAAAGTTGCTCTTAAGAAACCTTTCAAGCATTGACCTACTTTAGATCTAAAGGGATGTGCCACAGTTCTTTTCCAGTAGCAGTAACCAACAGCTAGGGGAGAATCATTTATCAGTTTTGTATTGTGAAGAACATCCTTAACATTGAAAACAGGAGGCTTCTGAATATAATCAGAAACATTTCTGTGGCCATGCCAGAAAGTGAAAAACTGTTATAAAACAGTAAGTGCAACTTCATGCATTCTGAGCTCCAAGCACACGGGGCTGTGCTGCTGATACCGTAATATYTCTTGCTCGCTGGTGCCAGGAATATCAGGGCAGCCTCACCCAGCCTCGAGCTCCAAGCTGCTCTCCTAGACTTGCTGGAGTCGGGGGTAATTTCCAGCAGCTCAGACACAGGCGCGCTCGCTSCCGGAGCACGTGCACCACTAGAGACGCGTTCTGGGGGAGCTGTGAGACATTGGAATACAGAAGGGCAGAGAGAGRTTGCCCAGGGCCGCACTGCAGCTGCTCTGTATATAGGGAAAAGAGTCTCCTGGCCCTGATATGGGCCCTACGCCCTCCTGGCTCACCGGCTGCCCCAGCTGGCACCATGCTCACTAGGCAATACRCATCCCTCATCGTCTCCTGGAAGTGGAGCTGGACTGAGCAGGTCCTGCAGAAGGGTGRCCACTGCCACGGGGCAGTCCCTGCAATGGCCTGGTAGCTTCAGACTTTGTGCAAGAGCTGCACAGATGCTCAGGAAAGCTGAAACAGGGCAGAATTCCCTTCTGAGGTCAGAGATGCCAGCAAGCAAAGGGGGAGGGTGGCTCGTAAAAACAGCCTCTGCAGAATAGCTTGGGAGAATGTTTGAGCTCAGTGTTTTGCAAATGCTGGTGTTTCACTTCAACATTATTACAGTCATCCCTAAAGGACAAAATACTAAACACTTCAGTTAATTAATTGCGATGATTGCGTGATTCACTTCAGAAACACCTTCTGGTTTCTCATAACCTTCCTTGACATTCATAGCAATTCTGTTAGACACGTTCTACCCTTCTCCCATGAACTTCAGAGCCAAAAGGGAAAACTGAAACGCTACTGAGTCAGAGGATGAAGACACACTGCAAAGTTAGTGCGGCTAGGTATGCCTCCAAAGAGAAATGTTAAATAAAAATCCACCTTGATGTGCTCTTGAATTGCAAAAGCCTTCTAATGCAGCCGGTGCCCATGATTTATAACAATGACTCATAATATTGCATTATACTTAATATGATGTAACGCTGATGCAAGATGCCATTCGTGGAATTTCAATGTCACAGAGCAAAAGAGGAGAGAGCAATCTGGTCATGTACCTTGCCTTGCTGTCAAGATGAAGAGTTTACAGCCAAATGTATAGAACCTTTCAATGCCTACTTTCCTACTGAGGCAGGTTAACTGGGAGAATAACAGTTTTATTTCCTGGAGCATAAATATCTCTCAGACTTACGTTATTGTGTTACTTTCAGTAATTTAATTAACTTTGTACTTAAGAAGACAAATTTGCTAACAGAAGATTCAGCCTTGTAATTATAACCCCTCACATGGAAGTTCTCRGGGCAAATCAGGATTATGCCTTTAAATTAATCTAGGCTTTATCTCTCTTTTCTGACCCAACTGATATGAATTATTCTCCTGTTCCCTCTGCACTGCTTCCTTCTTGCTGCGGTGAATCAGCACTTCAGGAAACACTAATTCAAAGAGCACAGACACCCTAACTCAGTTCTGGAGGTCAGAAGCAGCTGCTCTCCAAAAGGTTTGACGAATGACGTGAGGCTCCTCAAGCTGCTTGGGGGCACTTGTAGAGGGTGCRTGCAACCCCTCTTTTGAACTCTGTCCCTTCCCCTCTGCATGGCCTGAGTCATGCATTTGTCTGCAGAAACGAGCCCTAGCAGTGTGGGGAGAGCTGCTCGCCTGAGCCGAGGCAGGAGTGAGAGCTGCAACGTTTAGCAACAAGGAAAACTGTCCCTGGCTTGTCCCAGCAGCTGAGACACCCTGGGGGCACTTTCTGCAGGAGCCAATGTGCCGATGGGTCATCGTGGGCAGCAAGGAGCAGCTGGAAATGCAGCAAGCTCGGGCAGATGTTGCTGAGCRGGAGCGCCCGGCGCTGCGCTCCGGGGTGCACGCTGCGGGGGTCTAGGTGTTTGCCAGCAGGACTGTTCTGAGAAGGGAATGGCAGCACGGATCTGCTCCGACAACCTCTGAAATCCTCCATCTTCAACAGGGCTGACTTTCATCTTCTATAAAAGAGCTACGAGGTGCTTGTACTGTCGCTCTAACAAAGCCACGTGCTCCTCAGGTCCAGCAGACAGTTATGGACACCAGAGATACATCTGCCTGGGCAAGGTGAGGCTACAGGGAATCTATACGGAGACTATGAAGACTATAAGGAAGATCTTGAACTGAGACCTCCAAAATGTCTGGATCAAACTTTTCCTGGTAGCTTTATGGCAGTGGAGACTATGAGATCCTATACGTTCAACTTCCCTGTGTACATCCAATGGCCTTGCCTACTTCAGTGTGAATCCTGTCATCTCTTGCTCTCCGAGGTGGGACAGATGAATTAACCAGTGGAAAGATTGGTGAGAGAAAAACTAGGCAGTACTATATGTTTGATTTACCAGAGTCTATTCTGAATCTGCTGCTGTTTGGTGTCATCTTGGAGGGCCGTCCACAGGTCAGCATTAGAGCCCAGGGGACCTAACACACAGTTCAGTTTTACCTTTCAGGAACAGAACAAATAGAGGCTTTTAGCTTTTGAAAGGTGCAGTGATGCCTACAAGTGAAGATAAATCAATAAGGATAGAAAATGTGGTTTCTTTTTGGAAGCTTCGCAAGGTGCCGGTCTGTCTCTTAGGTGCAAAAGTATCATCACAAACCTAGCTGAGAGCGAGTAAAACTAGACAAGAATGTGTAGCCCAGAGGGAAGCCACCAAGAATGGATTGTGTGTAGGCTGATAAGATTCATATTGCTCCRAAAGGGAGAGAATCACCTAAAACAAGACACTCTTTGTTGTGAAAGCGTTACGTTTTGAGAGACCTGGCTTGCCAAGTAGGTCTCTCTCTGCCAATTGTCTTTAACGCTGAGATCTTTCGCGTAAGAGCAAAGGCTGAAAGGAATCTCTCTAGCAAAAACATCGTTTATTCATTCTCTACAGATTGGTGGAGTAACACGCCTTTTCTCAGCCGTGTTACTCTTTCTTTTCCCTGACGATTTCAAACAGAGATTTGTTCGAACAAAGATCAGCAATTTTGCTCTGTAAGGGATGCAGGAAGAAGCGTAGAAATATCTCTAGATCAGAACAGTTCCTGAGCCTKCTGGAGAAATGGCAGATCGCCAGAGATAGTGCACACCACTGTTCTCCCAGATAACAATGCATGGAGCTGAATCTTCCAGGCATCACTTTTTAGGAGAGCAAATTGTGCAGATCTAGGTGAGAAACACGAGGCGCTGCTGTCCTCAGGGGAGGCTGCTGCGTGCTCTGCCTTCCTGCGGGCCGGCTCTGGGACTCCCATCCCTCCTCCTCCTCCACCCCAGCTCCATACCTGCGTGATAGCAGAGCAAGGAATACACTTCTTTATTGTCTTTGAGGAATTTCTCATTTTCTTTCTGTTTTTCCCTCCTTTGTTTGTTTGTTTGTTTGTCTACATCATTAAGCTATGTATTTTAAATGATTTACTAATGGAGTAGCCAGTTCTGTCTGTATCTGCAGTCCTCTACAGGCTGGTTTGCCACTTGGGGGTAATCTTCTAGTGCAATCACCTCCCTAATAAACAGGCCTTTCGGGCAGATATTTTCCCCTCAAAGGTGAGGCTCCACTGGGCGAGACTTCCCTGCTATTTTTGATTTTGGTGCATTTGACCTTGTCTAGCAGAGAACACTGTGGTGCTCTTTGCCATACTTTTTATTAAGTGTCTTTGTGCTACCAGAAGGCAAATGGTAAAGATCGATATCTTTACTAAGATAACTCAGAGTATTTGATTAACAAATTAAYAGCTATTCCTAGAGCTATGGTATGACCAGAATTCGATGTCAGTCTTGCTGGTGTTTGCAGTACCCTGCTTGTTTTGGAGGGCCAGACCAGAAATTTGGCATTCTAAGCAGAGGGAAAAAAACAGTCTGACCTATAAAACTACTTCAGTAGCACTAAATAATAGAAAGGTTAGGCTTTTGTTTGGGGTTGAAAATGCTTTTCTTCAACACCACATTCTTGTCTACAGCATATGGTGCCTAAGTGGAGATGTCTTAGAGCCTAAAGATAAATGTGACAACAAAATAGTACCCACAAATTAACTGCTGTTCCTAACTTCCTTCTCCTCTTTGCTCCTAAGTCACAATAAGATAGTGCTGCAGTCAGTACTAATGCCACAAATAATGGAGAAGGTAAAAGAGGGATCTAAGAAAGCAAAGGGACCTACGTTAATTCTGTAAGGTCTGATAAGGGTAAAAAATGCTAGAAAACACTTCTTGTTGCTGGGTTCAGGAAATCTGTGTGTTTGAGGCTGCTGGATTCTTGTCCCCCCAAGAGCTGGTGCTGCAGTAGCTGCTTTCAGCTACCAGTCCTGAGGAGTGGAGCAGGTTCCTGTGCGAGGGGACAGACCARCGGGTGTGACGGTGTCCCGGTGAGTCAGCCTGCGGTCTCCTGGCCGAGCGTTTCCCTCCCGCTGGATGCAGCGCTCACACAAAGGGCAAGGCTTAAGCAGTCGGCTTGAAAACGATCCCTTTTCAAGCGAGCGCTTCGTGTCTGAACCTGACGGGAATCCCGCTCACCCGCGCGGTAGCAGGCAGGCGTCGTGCCACAAGCACCGTGCGACCTTTCAGGCAAAACGTTTGTTTGCCTTYCCTTTCTACAGCCGTAAAGAGCAACATCGAGACAAACATTTGATGGACGGACGGTCCCAACACGCTCACGTAGCTGGCAAAGGTGCCTCCTTGTCTACCATGTGCTGAGGGCAGCACCGGAGCACCCATCGCCCCGCGCGCCCTCACCCGAGGCGGGCGACGGTCGCGTCCGAGCGAGCGGAGCTACTCACCTTCCGCCCGGCCTCGTTGTTGTGCAGGTTCATGAGGGTCCTGGCGTTCTGCTTGATCTCCCTGGCGTCCACGAAGACCTTGGCGAAGCCGATGCCGTACCTGATGTCGGCGGAGCAGCCTCCCCACTTCCAGCCTTCCTCCTTGTGGTACTGCCCTTGCTTCTCCTTGTCGCAGCCGCAGTCGCTGAGGTTGCCCTGCGTGCAGGCGGCCGTGATGGCGTGCGCGACGCCCGCGGCGATGATGGCGTACGTGAAGGCCGCCTCCCTGCTCCCTGCAAGCACAGCAGCGCCCRGGGCGGCACGGTGAGCGCGGGGTCCTGCCCGTGGTCGGGCACCGTCCAAACCCATAGCCCTCCGCAAGGCCCTCGGAAATAAAGCACTGGTTAAGCAGCCTCGTGTGTTTGTTCCTAGGGGGCATTAGAAGTAGTCAAGGTACGCTGGTCTTAGGACAACCGAGGGGTTGGCAAAGGTTCTTGCTCAAGGGAAAAAAACCCAAACTTTTCAACCTTTTCAGCTCAGAAATGGGGTTTGAAATTTAATTTAATTCTGCTAGAAATCTTGTTTTGAAAATATCCTAGCTGAACTGAAACACTTTGTCAGATTATAACTTTCACCAAGACTCAAGGCAATAATTTTTTTAATTTCAGAATTTATCACAAGATGGAAAAAACATTCCTGACCTGTAGTACGTGTCCTCAAAATGAAGGTGTGAAGGAACGGCTTCACTGGATGTCTGGGGAAAGCGATAAAGCCAGCGCTGTTCTCTCCGGGACAACTATGGCAGGTTTCTTTTTATTTGTTTGGTTATTTTGCTGGTTTGGGGGGAGGGGTTCTATAAATCATTGGTTTAATTTATTTTCCTGAAATTTTTCTAGATCTAGTCTGTAAAATTCCAAAGTGCAAATCTTAGGTGGCCTCTGGTGTTGCTGGACCAGTTCTGGGTCCCTGCAAAACACAAGATGTTTTGCAGAAGTTGTCCATGTACACCAAATAGCCCTTTAAAACATCGTGTTTTCTTCTCTTTACTGAAATAGATCTGGTTTTGGAAATAGTTCAGTTTCCACAGAAACAATGTGAAATTTTAGAATATGTATGGAGAGAATAAACTTGTTGCAAATTCTGCCCTCTCCATTCATAAGGTAGCTACATTTAACTGMATAGGAGCTTCACGTCCTGGAGTGTCAGCCACTACTTTAATTTCTCCAGTGACAACTTTTGCATCAACGGGACCAGAATCAGGCTCTTAATTAGGAGAGGGCAGATGGGAAGATCCTCTTCCCTCTTCTAAACATCTGCCAATCCTGGCAGAACTCAACTGCTGGCAGCAGTTTCTTCTCCCAGAACAAGCAAATTTCTCCTGTTTGTTGGATTTCATCAAAAAAAAAAAAAAAAAGAAATTGCACAAGCACTTTGCTATCAGCTGTGTCACTTTCACATGCATGATCTAGATTTCTGTGCATCAGTAAATGGTTCTTTTAATGAGACAGAACTCACTTCCTTATGAGCAAGGAAGTGGAAAAATATGATGACATCATCAAAATCTGTTAATAGGCAACTACGTGCCCTTTTATTGGCGCCAGCCCCATCCTGCTGATACTGCTGGGCACTGTGCGTGTACACGACGCTGTAGTCAAGAATCAGACTTCCTCGAGGAATTCTTCTTTTTCCCTCCCCACTTTTTCTTCCTTTTTTTTTTTAAGAAAAAAAAAAAGAAAAAAAATCTTTAAATGTTGAATTGCTGCGACTGGGGACTCTGTGGATGAGCCTTTGCAGAACTTGTGGCTTTTATGAAAATGGGACTAGGCACCTGACTCTGGTTTTGCTTTAGCTGGATGATTTCTACTCTAGTGCAAGTTGTTTTCAAGAATTGGAATTAAAATCCAAGAATGTTTTGATCTGATACACACAGCATTTTAAAGATGAAGCAGTTCCTAAGTCTCTTCAGGGAGCAAAATGCAACACAAAGGGTATRAAAATAGTGCAAGCAGAAGCAGAACCCAGTTTCAAGCTTGCCGTTAAAATCTTTCTCACATTAGGCTATTGGCATATTAGGCTATTTTATAGATTTGTCCAGTTCAGAGGAAAAGCAGCTTTTGAGAGCCGAAGGTGGGAGACCCCAAGGTAAACAGAGCAAGTGGTGGAGGAATCGATGCGGGTAGGACRTGCTGTCAGGAGATGGCTGCACGGTATTGATGAAGCGGGGCACGCTTGTCACACCCATCCAGCTAACCAGTTCTTGCATAAATGATTCACCTTTATGGGCCCCAGTACCCCTGCTTAGCCTATGGAAGTGTCGGCATGGAGGGGAAGGTATAGGAACACACTGTGGGAAGGCAGAGCTTATTTTCCCTGCCAGAGCCTTAGATACCAAAATGATTAAAGGGTTGGAGCCTTTTGCAACCAAGCCAGCAGTGCCCAAATGGATAACGTGCAAAGACAAGTTTTCCAGTCACTTCTAAGTAGTGGATACGGCTGCTGCGCCTCTCCCTTGGGCAGGCAGTAGGAATCCCTGGGCATCTCAGCTGGAAACGCTGCCCTAAGGAGGAGCACCCAGGCAGCTGCTCCCTGGGGGCAGCGCCAGGTTTCCCCTGGGCTTGTGCTGACACTCTAGGGCCAGCGAGGGAGGAATTGCTCTGCATTTGCTCCAACATCAGCGTGTGCAAAGCTTGCAAGCACAGCCTGGACCCCCAAGGATGGGCGGTTTGGGCAACAACCTCCTAGGATTTGTGGAAGGCAGAACGGGAGGCAGCAAGCATCTTGTCCTCTGTTTGCTTTCTAGCTTCAGCCTGTGCATCTCGTGTGTGTCTGTTCACAGCTCAGTCCTGCACCTGATTTCCCTCTGCAGAAGATCGTACTGTCAAAAAAAAAGTCCATGCTTTGATATCGACATGACACTGCCACTGGTTTGTGTTTGTTTTCAGCTGTTGGTGATGGTGTCTCTAGCATCACTAAATGCTTCACACACTGGAGCATCAATTCTGCCTCGGGCACAGTGAGAGCTAGCAAAGAGGGAGATAAGGTGCAAAGAAGTGTCCTGCTGGGCTGTTGAGAGGGAAAATGTGGGATAAAATAACTTAAGGATGGGGAAGGGGAACAGGAACATGCTGTGAGATACAGGACCTGCCTTGGCCAAGGACGAGCAACACGCCTCCAGGAAAGGTAAAAGCCTCCTTGAGGACTTCTGCAACATGGAAAGGCTGAGGAAGACCCTGGGTTGCAGAGTTCTCCCCCTCTAGAAGGCTCGAAAGATGAGGCGGTAGCTGGAAGAGTGAACTGGTGTGTTATCAGCACTGAGATCAGAAAAGAGCTTTTGGAGACAATTTAAATGAAGCCTCAAGTTCAGATCCAAGAATTAAGTGTTTTTTCTGTTATTTCCCCACTAAATCCAACCATAGTCTTCAGATGAATTTAAATCTATGCCTTGAAAAAATGCAAAACTAATGTAAAAAGGTGACTAAGAAGCAGCTGATCCTTATGGAGGACTGGTGCAAATCATGATCGCCGGTGCKGGGTCAGCTCAAAGGGTCCTTGCGGCGGCTCCTCGAGGCAGGGCTGCAGCCCACGACGCCTGCGATGGCTGAGGTGAGGTGCAGAGGTGGCCCTACCCGTATAGAAACACGGTTTGTATTTCCCTTGGCGTCTCRGCTCCCGTTGCGCGTGCCGGAGCTCTGCTGTGTCCAGGAGGAGCCGTGCCGACAGTCCCTGCGGTTGGGCAGGCGGCTGCACCCTCCGGCAGCCACAGCCGTGTTCTGGCTGGCACTGCCCGAATGCTCCTCGAAACCAAAGCAAAGCCAGTGAGATTGCCATAGTCCGAACGGCCAGAGGATGGTCTGGGTCTTCCCCTCATCCACGCTGCCAGCCTTGCAAAAGCAGCTGAAAATKACGGAGGAAAGCCCAGCCCTGGGTGTGGGCACAGGCTGTACACAAGTCCGGTCCAGACGAGTGCAGCGGGTTTTCTTCACGTGTCAAACTCAAACATCTCCCCATTCTTCCCATCTTCTCCAGGCGTGGATGACGTGCATCGAGCCTGCTGTCCCGACAGCCCCGGGGCCGCAGGGCTCCACAGCTCCGTTTGCTTTGCCAGAGGAGGGCTCCCCGTTCCTGACTCCCAGGGTTTCCAAGAGCAGTGCAAAGCACGGGCATACCAGCCATAGCCCCTGCTCTGGGCAGCGTACCATGGGCTTTGGCCATGACTCTGCGATGTGCACGGGGTCTGCAATGCCCCGAGGGGAGGCACGAGGACCATGAGGAGCAGGTCGACACCGGCGTCGATCCCACGTCCTGCTCCTGCATCCCTCTGAGCACCGTCCCACGCGGGTGCCCTTGCTCCTGTGCTGGCAGGGCTGGCCCTGGGATAGGCAGGTCTGCAACTCCGTCCACTCCATTTTAAAATGTGAGTAGGTTGTAGCAAGCTTCATTCACATAGGCTAAAAACTTAGAGAATTTAGTTTAAAAATCAAGCAAAGTAACTTGGGGTTGGATGGGAAATGAGGCCCRTGCCTGTGGATTCGGCTTGCAGGAAGCCGGGAAGCGCTCAGCAGTTCAGGACCTCGCAGGAGCTAAGTAKGTTTCTAAAGAGCCTGGCCCACCGTATCAGCCCCCCTCGTAAATTGGTTAATCTGGGAAATAAAAAAGACAAATTTCTATTTATCTCCCTGGAAAACAGAGATTGTATTTTCTGCTATTTAAAGCCAAGGGGTCAGAGAGGGAGTTATCTGCAGTGACATGAGCTGAAATATATGTTGATTGTGAAAATATAAAGATGGAAAATACAGCGTACCTTGCCAATTATGTGCCATAGCTAACATTACTTCCCATCTCTCCACAGAGGTCATAATTCATAGTGAAAATGAAGAGCAAAACTCATCCTCTGACTACATTGGGGTCCCTCCTCCTTTTCTTGGTAAGCCATGTTTGGTCTTGGAGTTTTGGGGATTTATCTGTCTTTTACCTACCATGGGCAATTAACAAATTAGTAGCTTAAAAAGTTATTTAAGTATCCAACTCCTCATCTTATTCTCCTTCTTGTAGTGGTTCAAAGTGATGAGCTACTGGGTGCCCTTAAAATATTGCACTTGAAATGGACATGGCAGTTCCCTGGTAGTATGTGCTTTTAAAATAGTAGCACCAATAGCTTAAATAAGCAGAACTGCTCTAAAAGACATTTGAGCCTTTGGGGTGTTTAGTCACTGCCCACTTTATCAAGCCGAGTTTGTTTCATCAACAAGTGAAATGAAATTCTTGAGCAGGAAACAGCCCAGATATAGTGACTCTTTTTGAAAATATCCTATTTTATAAATATAAAAGTTAAATATTWATATTTATTGATATTTAATTTCTTATAGAATAACTACTTTAGGCATGTGCCTTGCAAAAATCATAGCCGGGGTTTTTTTGAAGTTCAGAAGASAGTTTCCCCTTTCCAGATGCCTTTGATCCTTCCACCCTAGAACAGTACTTAGAAACCCCCATGCGCCGAGCCCGCAACGGGAGATACCTATTTTACCTTTCTAAGGAAATGTAATCTTTTTGTTTCCCCGAAACATGTACTCACAAGATAGATCTGAAGGCAGGTATGAAAACCTGCTGGTGGAAATTCCAACTGCAGTGACCTTGGGGCAATGTTTTATCTTATTGTGACAGTCCCTGCTTAGAGAGATTGAGTTTTGGCATAAAGCAGCACGCTGGGTTTGGGATGTTCAGGCCTTGTGTCAGGCTGGCCTCTRTTTTGCCCTCAAATAACTGTTCTCGTTCAAGGTACTGACCCTAAAATGGGCAGTAAGGGCTGAAAACAGAATGCAAATCCCGACCCTACTGGAACAGGTAGCAAGACCCCTGCTAATTAGGACAGTATTTCTTCTCTGTATCTCTGGGGCTTCACAACCCCCTGGCTCAGCAAACAGAGTATTTATCAGTCCTCCTCCTGGGTACCGACAACGCTGCTCAGTGCAGCAGCTCTCGGGCCTGCAGCTCCCAGGGACACGTGCTGACAATCCATATGGAACCAGCAGSATGTCCACGTGGGTCTATCCGTGCTTGCCCCTCGGTCTGGTGCTTTGGGATGCAGAGAATCAGCCGGTTTAAAGTCCAAGCCAACAGACAACACCAGGGCTGAATACAAAACTCGCCAGAGAAAAAGGAGGAATCCCTTCTGAACGTCTCTGTCCCATCATATATTTTTGAGCAACTTTGTCTTTATAATGAAAGTTAATGCAAAAAGGAGCTTGATTGTATTATTTTTCTTTTAACTCGACCAGAGCAGACCAGACAAGGCGCAGAGAACACGCTGGATTTTGCTCCTTTTTGCACGCRAGCAAGGGAGATGGCTCCTAATAGACGGTTACAGAGTGAGCTAGTTATAGTTGGGCAGGTAGGATGCTTGCCATTTGTTTCAATGCTTCTCTAACACTATTAAGTCAAGGAAGAGAAGCTTTTTAGTGTATTTTAATGTATTTTAGAGTAAATCACTGCTAAATTTGGTCCAGTAAGCAATGCAGAGCTAATAGCCRAGTGTGTAATCCAAAGCGAATGTCCTCTTGCGTTTTAACCTGCACACCTGGAGGCATCCGGAGCAGTCCCCGAGCCCAGGCCTTGTGCACAAAGGGCTCTGCAGGTGCCCACCRAGGCTGCTGCCCTCAAGATTCCTAGGACCAGTTTGCTGGTGTGGAGCCTTCCTTTGATCCCGGCTTCACCACCCACCCGAGTAGCATAAGATGGGTGAAGTGACCAGGGAGATTGTACCGGGAAGCTCTTAGGCATCAAAGAAACTGGACAGTGATGAATCATAGTAAGACCGGGATGAAAGTTTGATTGAAACCAGTTTTGCTCTAACGTTCTTGATGGACCACCGCATCTCTGCAAACTCCCTCCTCCACCCTGTCCCGGGCAGGGCCCACGAGAGGCCTCAGAAAGGCTGTGCTCTCCTTCCCTTCCCCTCCACGCTCTGCRCTGAGGCTGGTGTCCACCTTGCTCGGCCACTTCGTGGAGACGCAGTCAAAGAGTTTGTGCTGCTCTGTTGCTCTTTCTGGCATGTTTTTCCCGAGCCGTGTTTAGTGGTAGCACTGCTGCTCCGTTGTGGCAGAAGGATATAGCTTCAGTCAAGGSCATCTCTGGATGCTCCAGTGTTTAGGCTTGGCTCTCATTTCACTTGAACTCATGGGCAGGAGGTTTTTGGATTATCCGTCTGTAAAACCTTGTTTTTTATAGTGGCTGCCTTCAGGAAGAGAGTGCTGACCCCTCCAACAGATACCTTTGTTTTCCAAAATAGCCATAATTGTGCTCTTGCATCATCTCCGTGGTTATTTTAAAAATCCTCTTTGTAACTCTACATTATTAATGAGGTGTCTATAGAGTTGTGTAGGGGAAAAAAAAGCTATTGTGTTAATCTTGATTGTGGCTTTTTCATTTCTTCTTGTGATTGGACCAAGTGCTCCGCTGGAGTAAACTGATGTCATTTGTACTCTGCTATGTCTCTTTGTGTTATTGGCACTATTGTCACCAGCTGTCATGATAAGATATCCACAGTGTGTCAGGAGAGGAGAATCTCTCTTTTCAAGGACAAAACAGATAAAATGGCACAGAAATGGCATATATACACTGTCCTGTTGGAAGCATGCTGCGGATCTGGGCACTCGGTCTGTGATCGTGAACATGCCATATGACACGTAAGAGAATTTGGATGGTTGCTAACTGTAGCTCTGCAACTGAATTTTCCCTGGGAAACAGGCTAGATGTGATTGCTTTAAAGTACCGATATGCACGTGAGGTGGATAAGAACAGGAAATCGTGGCAGGGCATTTTTCTGCTGTAGACTCCAGGGTGCTTCGCCAGGGCTGATGTCTCTGCTGCCGTTCTAAAAACGGGCAAGGGGAAGCCCGGAGGAGCGTGCCAGGGCCGCCCAGCCTCGCATCAGGCTGCACCGAGTGACGCGGGTGCACGTGAGCAACCGTCACAAAAGAGATCACCCGGTAAAGGTGGAGGTCACCAAACCTCCTCTGCAGCAGGTTTAGCTTGGGGTGGCTGGGAAATAGTTCACGAGAATACCTAGTGTCCGAGGTAACTTATTCGTATGGACTCACACGTGCTAATCCTATTAGCCCAGGGGTTCCTCGGATGGGGGCTCCAGACTATGTGACCTAATGACAGAACTGCTGGACAGCGGCTTCCTGGGTCGCAGCTTTCAAGGTGCAGTTGGCTGAGAAACACTCTCAGCACTGACTGAGCACTGTAAGAGGTCCTCGAGCCTTAGTCCCTATCTGACTGCCAAGCTGTAATGCACGTTGTGCCAAAGAGCTGAGAATCTAGGGATGCTGGTAGTAATAATAATAGTAATAAAAATCCATGATATTTGAATGTCCTCCCATCTTCACTCTTACAATACAACATTTTCCTTGTCTGTCAAGTTCATGATTGCAGATCTCAACGCCTGAGAGATTTTTTTGTCAAAGTTCATTTTTTAAAATGTAAATGCAAAAGTTGTTTGAATTGGAAGTTTTTGCTTGTTCTTTAAATGAGTTTTATTAATCTGGATGGTATTCAACACTTGCCGGGGCTCTGAGACCAGCGATGAATTTGCCCTATCCRTCTGAGCACCGTAATGGGTAGCTAGATGTATTAAGAGTTATCACCTCAAAGACAGATCAAAGTCTACTTCCTTTGATATTGACTTTCCTTAAAAGGACCTAAATATAACCCGCTGGCTAAATAATTCAATTTTGGGGGCGGGGGGCGGCGTTTGTGCCGCAGCCCCCCTGGCTCTGCAGCTGCAGGCGGGCTGGGCGAGCAGCCGCCTGCCCCCGCGCTCCCTTCCAGGCAGGGCCACGCGCAGCCCGGGCGCGCTGCTCTGTGGGCACCCGCACGGGCTCCCGGCGGGCACGGGCACGGGCCGCCGCTCGGGAGCAGAAGCCAAGAGCTGGTCCCAGCGCGGGATCCCCATTCGGACGTGCCCCCCAGGGCCGGGCGCCTGGGCTTGGGCATCCCTCCCTTGAGCCCACGTGTGACACATGCATAGGCCTGCAGCACACGCTGGCTTTAACACTTACTTTTTTGTTCTCTTTTTGTGCTTTCCTTAAGTGCCTCTGGACACTGGGAAATGCACGTATATGAGAACATATATGAATATATATTTTCATCCCCTCAGCCTGAGAGCAGCAGGCATCACCAGGSCTGCCACCTTCCCTGATGGAGGCTGCATCCCTAGGGCTGTCTAGAGACGCGGTGCCTCCCTGTCCTCTAAACTGCCCCCGGGGCCGTTTGGGGCCCTCCAGGACGCAGGGTGGTGCTCAGTGTCTGCGGGCACGCGGGGCAGGTCTCTCCCCGTGGCCCGTCCCTGCTCTGGCCACCTGCCCCTACTGCCACCCTCACGACATCCACGCTGGCCAGCGCGGTTTGACTCCTTTGGGGGAGTTTTACACCTACACTTGAGACGGGGAGGCAGCAGAGGCCTCAGGCCAGAGCTTGTGCTCCCAGTGCCGTCCTGGAGGGACTGGCCGGTGGATGTGGCTTGGAAAGAGGCTCTGCGGTGCCGTGGGAATGCGGCTCCCGTCTGGCCCTCTGCTTTCCAAGCACTGCGGCCCGGCAGACGGGAGCAAGCCCCRCTGCTGTGCGCTCTGCACGGGCACAGCACCCCGCTCTGCTTCCCCAGGTACTTGTGTCTGACGTCGCTAGTGCTATTTTAGGTAAGAACTCGGTAGAGCTGCAATGTCACAGGATCCGAATAAAACGGAAACTGGAAATGGACTCCTCTGCCTGATTAGAAAAACTCATTTGTAGATGTCCCAACGTCCCCACTGGRAAGTACTTGCTCTTTCCAGAGGCAGGTCCCTATAGCCAGTAACCCCAGACTAACTCCTGAGCGTGGCAGCGACCTCCTGCAATGAGCCTGACTCCTCACCCCATGGCTGCTGGTCCTGATGGTGGCCAGCCCCACGGCAGCATCACCTGCAAGCTCCAGTGCCCGGGCCTGCCTTTCTTGCCCTGCCCCTGACCACTGCCCTGAACCAGAGCTCTAACACTGCTGCTCAGCCTTGTGCAAAGGGCTGTTGACCCACGCGCACGGGGGAAAATCTTCTGGAAGGGTTTGGCGAGAACAGGACAGGAGGGGGATGCTGTGGGGGAGCTGACACACTGTGACCACAGCAGGGCCCAGCCAGGGGCTTATAGGGACAGCTCCAGGTGCCACTTGTGCCAGCGCTGCGGTGGAAACACCGCCCGGGGGTGGCCCTGCGCCCGCGCAAGCCGTGAGCGCCCGCGGGCCCGTCCCGCTGCGGCACCCGCGCCCCGGCAGCGCAGGAGGGAGGGAGCCGGCGGCGGCGGGGAGGTCACGTACCCACTTTGAGCTCCTTCCCGAAGACCGTCCTCTCTCCCAGGGCCGAGCAGTTCCAGCGCCCGTTGCGGAACTGGAACTGGCACTCGTTGATGCCCATCTGGGACCCTTCCCCGATGACGATAATCGCGTCGGGCCTGCTCTGGCAGATCGCCCGCTGCCGGGGGGCGAGACCCGGGATCTTGTTACAGATGATGCTGGCGCCCAGGGCCACCACCGAGGAGAAACCCCTGCAACGACAAGAGTCCGGTGGTGCCGGGGGCTGTGTCCCGGAGCCGGCCCTGGCGCCCTGCCGCCTTCCACAGCCCCGCGCCGTGGCAGGTGCCCCGGAAAACACCCATCTCCCCTCTCACCGCCGCCGCTTCTCTCTCTCTCTCCCTCTCCATAAATAAAACAGAGATAAGGAGCACGTGGGCTCCTGCCAACACGGGGCTGCGCTTCCTCGTTAGTGAATTAAAGCCCGTGCAAGCGCGGTGCGTGCCTGGCCACGCAGCGAACGGAGGGCGCAGAGCCGCACCTGGGCCGGCGGCACCAGCGGGATGCGCCGGGATCGGGATCCCATTGGAGCCGCCTCGGAGCCGCTGCCCGGCGCAGGCTCTACCTGCGCTCCAGCGAATAACGCGGAATAACCGGGGTGGCCACCATCCCTTCTGCTGCTTCCCCGGCTAAACAGCAACAGGTCCGGGCAGGTTAGGCGGAGAGGCAGCGATTGTTATAAAAGAAAGGAAGGGAAAAAAAAAAAGTTACTTACCCGATCTTGATGTACACGATCCCCAGGCTCAGGAAGATGTGCAGGATCCAGCGCCTTGCCTTCCTGTTCATATTCCCCGCTCGCCGTG
>PTEX01000011.1:6275918-6338323 GCA_003342815.1 Eudromia elegans | reverse complement strand
ACGGCGCCACCTGGCGGGCGCGGCGCGGGGCGCGGAGGCGGCCGCGCAGGGAGCGCCGCTCTGCGCGCCCCATCCCCGGCTTCCACGCTTGCCCCAGAGGAAGGAGGAAAACGCCCAAGGTTTAGGGAATATCCTCTTGGGATGGGAGGTGAACGTCACCTCCACCTCCCTCCCCGAAAAAAATGTATTTATACATAAGTATATAAGTGTATGTATATAAAGAGCCGCTACGAGGAGCGCAGGAAGGCCAAGTTACGGCAAGCTGTGTTCGCCTTTCGTCCCCCGGGGTCGGTGAGGAGCACTCGGTGCCGATGCCGGGACAGGCGCTGCCCTCCAGCACGGGCCCGCGCGGCGCTGCCGGGGGACGCGCCGGCACCGGGGGGTGGCAGCCCCGGCTCCCCACGGGATGCGGCCCCGCGCGCGGCTGGGACATCAGCGGGGCTCGGGCAGCGGCTCCGGCTGGGAGGGTGGCCCGGGGCGCGCAGGGCTTTCCAGGAGCCGTGTGCGCGCATTGCTGCGCTCTGCCCCGCGCGCATTGCTGCGCTCTGCCCTGCGCACCAGGCAGCGCCGCGCCCGGCTCAGGGCTCCCCCAGCCGCTCCCGGGCCACCACGGGGGCTCCTGGCCCTAGGAGGGTGCGGGCAGCATCCGGGCAGCGCAGGTAGCGCCCGAGCGGGCGCTGAGGAGGAGCCCGCAGCCGCGCTGGAGCTGGAGCCGGCCTCGCCTCGCCGCTGGCTTCTCCCCGCGCGGCGGGTCGCGTCACTGCTCGGCCGTCCCCGCACAGAAATGGGCACCAGCAGCATGCCGTGGGTCCCGCGAGCCTCATCCTGAAGCAAAACCTGCTTTCCAAAGAACAAACCTGCTCCCAAAGTGAACCTGTGAACACCAGAAAACTGGGACTCACTTCAATTCACTTTGGAGTATCAGTCCCTGTTCCCCAATACAGTGACCTAGGAAGCAAAGTCTGGCGCTYCTCAGGCTTCGTTTTTGCCTTTTCTCTGTTCCTGATGCTGAAGGCTGCTCTGTGTGGCTCGTCTCAGMAGGGTGGCCGCCTAGCACTGCACAGCGGGAGGGAGCAGACCCCCTGCCGTGGTCTTTAGTGTCTTGTCTCTACCTACTTCCAGTGCCTAAAAATTCAGCTTTTTTTTTTACGCCACATCTTTGTATTTGCATTACTTTGCAACTGTCACATAGTAAAATCAATATGAGGCTTTAGGAAAAATTACTCATTTTACAAGGGCAGGGCAATTAATTACAGGCAACACCTGGAAAATTAACCTGGAACAATTGACAAGGCCAATAGGAATAAGGAAATTGCCCATGCGGGCCAGAAAGGGTGCACTTTGGAGGTGGGATTGGAGCATCACTGTTCATCCCGCACTGGAGCTGCTCCGCRGCTCCCGGGAGCTCCCCGCTCCATGGGGAGCAGAAGTGCTGGAGCAGAGGCAGCTCCTCTGCGGACGGGATCTGCTGCCTYTCACCTCTGACTCCCGCTCCTTTATTTAGCAGCAGCTCCGAACAAAGCGCGGCCGGCTACGCCCCAGGCCATCCATCACCCGCCACAACGCGCGGCCACCGCTCACCCACGGGCAGGGCTCACCCGTGGGCAGGGCTCACCCATGGACAGGGCTCACCCGTGGGCAGGGCAGCGCTGGCTCCGCGCGCCCTGATCCGGTGCGCCAGGGAGCCGGCCCTGGACGCCTGCTCCCGACACAGCCCCGCTGCCGCCGGGCGCTGGACAAGTCTCGTGGTGTCACTGCGGTCCCTCGGGACACCCCGCGGTCCCGAGCCGCGGTCCCGCAGCCTCCTCCTGGTCCAGGGCTCCCGTGCTCCCGTGCTCCAGTAGCAAAGCCGAGTGCRGAAGTGCCCGTCTGCTCCGTGTGTGGCTCTGGCCAAGGTTACTAATGTCTCATTTTTCATAAACATAAAGAAACGTAAGAAACACTCTCATATAAAACAAAAAAGAAAGTTTTTCTTTTTTCCTTCTTTTTAAGATGGCCTTTGATAACACAAATCCACAAGGGAGAATGTGGTTAAAAGCCCATTTTGTAACCAGATCCTGGATGCACATACCATCAATACTCCAACTCTGGCTTCCTTTTATCGGGCTAATCATAGCTGCACAGTTTTGTTGTCAAAACATCTCCTGTAACAGGCAGCCTGGAGWGCCTTCAGCAGCAGAAACGATGGGTGAATATACCAGCACTCCCTGTATTAAGAATCTCTAACCTCCTAAAAGGGTGCTTAAAAAAATACGATAAATAAATAAGCAAGATTCACAAAGCCAGATAACTTCCTGGGCTCTCCCTCGCCCCTCCTGCAGTATCTCGTATCATCAGCAACCACGGCAGCTTCTCGGATTGCAGATGTGTTCGTGGGGCTGTGAAACGAGCAGTAAACAGCATTGCAGYGTTTTGCTCTGCAATGAGTGCATTATGGAAGAAGCCACTGCGGGCCGGAGCTCAGGAAGGGCGAAAGCCGCCGCCGCCGTGGGGCTGCTCGCAGGGCCCCGGCACCGCGCCAGACCCCCCCCASAAGGCTCATCTGGCTTTGGGTGTTTGTGGCAATGACACAGAGTTGGTGACTGACTTTGCAGTGGGAAGGAGTGCCTGGCGCCTGGGGAGGGTGAAAGGAGACTCCTGAGAGGAGACTCGCCTCTCTGAGCACAAAAGCCCTGGTCCCGTGGAGCCTGCTGGCCATGCCTAGGGTGAGACCTGGGCAATCGGGCCAGGCAGAGCCCTGCACAGCTGGAGCCAGGCGGGCTGCCGAGCACCCAGGACAGGCCTTGCAGGGGGAGCAACGAGCGGCAGCTTGAGCCACTCAGGGCTGATGAGCTTGGGGGGGCCCGAGGGGCTGGCTGGCTGCTGCAGGGGTGTGGGGGCTAGGGAAGGGCTGCTGTGAGCTGGGCACCCGCTGCCTGCGGAGTGACCTGAAGGTGCTCAGGAGGTTTATGCCCAGCTGGTCCAGAGCTGTGTCTATGTGGATGTGCTCAGGTAGGTTTTCCTCTCCTGTGTCTGCTGYCTTTGTGGGGTGGAAGCAGCCTGAGGAGTTCTTGAAGATGAAACTCCCTGGAGTTTGAGTTTGTTCAGATATTTGAATCCAAGCACAGGCAAAGCCTTGCTTTAACTTAAATACAAATAATAGTTTGGTGAAGTACCTCTGAGCTTGCCTTGCTGATCTCTGCCTGGTCCTGTTTCTGTTGGGCAACTGTGCGTGGGTTTTAGGTCTCAAAATGTAGATGATGTTCCCTGTGTGAGGATGTGATTGTTAGTCCTACCAGGTATCAGAAAACAGGACTTGAACTCCTAAGTTACTTAAGTGCTGCTTTGGAAATGGAGTGATTCTTGTCTATGCTGGTATATTCCTTAAGCAYCGGGTAGCTCCCTGCCATTGCTCTTGTGCTGGTTTTGGAGCTTCCTCTAGACAAGTGCTTCCATGGATGAGACCTGAGTTGGGGATGTATTTTCAGTGTCATCAGCCTTAAACTGTCCAGCTCATCAGGCTGCAACTCTCAGTGTGTCGTCTTGGCTGCTGGGAGTTTAGCCCTGCAGTTGTTGCATGTAGTGTGGAGGAAACTGCTGATTAATGCACAGGCAGCCCATTGCTTCCCAAGGAGTAATGCTCACTATTGCTAACAGGAATGTGCTGTTAAGAGAGCCCTCTCTCCAACAGCCATTTCARGCTAACGGTGTGAATACTGGACAGTCTGCATCTCCTGCTCTATCTCAAGCAAGGTGAAAATGTCACTAGGTGCTCGCTGCACGGTCATGTACCAGCCTCTGGTCTGCAATGACTCGCTTCTCTTCTTGATCTCTTACCCCTCTGCAAGTGTGGCTRCTCGTTCACAGGGTTGCTACTCATCCAGACTCTTTCCTTTTTTAACCTTCCCTGTGATTTCTTTAGAAGTTTTTGGTRTTGTCGCTCTATAACAAGCTACTTGTTATAAGCACACTGAGAAATATGTTTTTGAGGAAAAAAAATCCTTATTTTCACAATATGCACTTAGGCAAATACTGGTTTTGTCTCTTTAAAAAAAAAGTTTCCTTTACACATTTATTAATGGATGGAGAAATTAAACGATGAACTGTCAAAATAGATTATTTGCTGCCAAAGAAAGGTCTTAAGCACCATGGATCTCATCCAGAAAACATGACACAGTCTTCCAGGCAGCATCACGGTCRGAGAGCTACAGATGCTGCTCAAGGTAGGGGAAAACTTGTCCGCTTTGGCAATGCCCGGTCCATAGTGAGATGGAGCAGCAAGAGCGGAGCGTGGGCAAACAGAGGTGCCGTAAARCCAGGTGTCAAAGGGGTGTCTTGGTACCCCTCGGCCCGCTGAGGGTGAATCTGGCACCCTGCTGGTGTAACTTTCCACAATGTGAGCGCTGGATCCTTGTGCTTTGGGCTGGGGCGGCCCGGCCCGGCGAGAGGAAGAGGAGGAGGAGCCGGGGCTGTGCTCCGGGGCTGTGCTGGGTGCGGGACGCGAGCCCCGTGCGCGGGGATGCGCTGAGCAGATAGCGGCGAGCGCGGCCGCCCGCGCACAACAAGGGTGGTGCCGTGCCCCGAGCGCCCGGGGCGGGCCGGGGAAGGGGTAACAAACAGCACGAGGAAGTCATGCGGAGCCCGGGGAAGCGAGCTCGCGCGCGGCAGGAAGGAGGGAGGGTGGGGACGGTGGAATGGTGAGGACGGCCYGCAGAGACGCGGCTCTGCTCTTTGGCCTGCTGGAGAGTGACCTCGCGCTAGTGCATTACGTAGCTACGCCTCTGGCCACGAGCAGAATAWATTTGGAGAACATCTCCCCCGGCAGTCAGTTTAATACCCCTATGACTATGGCTAAATAAATAAGTTAAATAGTAGAACTGAATACCCATCTCCCTTTTCTCTAGTCAAAGCCTTACAAGGCTGATGTCAAGGTGCTGCAGCGAGAGCTGCAGGAGGGCACAGTCACACCGTGGTGGTGCGACGCTGTGGGCATGGCACACAACCCTTAGGGAGTACTGCAGCTTTTCTCCCCTTCTGTTTAGCCATTGCCTACACGGTAATCAAGTTATTCCTAAAACACCACTTCAGGGGAAAGAAAAGGAGAGGGTATTGAACCAGACTGTTTGAACAAACTTGGCTGAGAAACAAAACCAGCCTTTGCTAGCGAGAAGGCTTTGGGGAATTCTGCGAGCCCTCCAAAGGGAACTGTGCTGCAGCTAGCAGAGCCCTTATCAATAATCTCCTATCTCTCCCAAAGCCAGGAATTTTCCCTCATCTACTTCTGTGCAGATACATTTTATGCAGTGATGTAAAGTCAGAGGCCTGCATCCAATATTTACTTTAAAATTATATAAACAGTACTAACTAATCTGTCAGAACGTGCATTCTTGGAAAACGCCTGACTCAGCTAATTTGTGTTTTGGGGGATGCTGCTTGTCGAGATACCTGAAGCGGCTCTGTTTACTGCAGACCTGCCAATGCCTCCAGAGGGATCCATGCAGCCCTCCAGTTACGCGTTTCCAAACTGTAACTGCAGAGCAGGTATAAAGGTGTCACACATCTAATCGTAAACTGTGGAGGTCTAGTGGCACAGGAGGCAACGAATCAAGCCCTAGCATGCCCTTGGTGGAGCTGAGACGGTGGCAGCGTGCAGGGGAATTGGAGCAGCGCCACCAGGGGCTGTTAGCTTTGGCCTGCGCCCTCGTTGCGGGTTGTTCCARCGTCACCTGCTCCAGGAGACCCGGCTGCCTGGAGCCGGAGCGCGGGCTGGCACTGTCACACCCGGGTGTACCTCGGGGTGCACCTGCAGGGTGCTCTGGCCGTGCTGGGCTGCCCTCCAGCCGTGGATCCCGCTCTGCTCCCGTGCATCCCCGGGGATGGAACCAGGTAGGACCATCTCCCCAAAGGCTGCTTGAAGACACTCGGCTGCTTGAACCATTGGCCCTGGAGCCTGTGTTCAGGTCTGCTCATGTCTCTGACCAGCTTCATTTACTGGTCCAGCATTGTCCATCGATACGAAGGGCAAATTCAGGGTTTAGTAAAGTATTCCTAGGAWGCATTCCGGGAGACCTGGCCAAGGTGTATGGGTGCACGTGCTTGCTCTTTAGACATCTTAGTCTGTGCTACTGTGAATGTTTGCCAGGTAGCACAGAAACTGTTTGAAAGGTACCAGCACTGTGCTTGGACCAGCCGGGACTGGCTGCATGGGGGGGCTTTGCAYACTTGATGAAAGAAAACGGCCTGTGTGTGACAGCAGATAATGATAAAGGCTTCCATTTCTGCAGMTTGCTGCTCTTTAGAAATGAGGACTTGAAACCGGCACCTGTTTTTGTAGTGCAGTCGGACATCTATTCAACAGGTTCCCTCTCCACATGCTGCACAAGTGCAGAAGAAGCCCCAGAACTTTCTTCTAGTAGAAGATGAGGGATCATAAAAAAAAACATATTGGTCAGTGCCAAGAGCAGCCACTGTCAAGCTCTTGAGAGCATCACAGCATGTTCAAGGGGAGGCAGGCTTCACTAGGCTGAAATGAGGGCTAGCAGTAWATCAGCAATTTTCAGATAGCACAAAGGCAGGAAGGAGAAATTAGCAAAAAGAGGAGGAAAAGCCCTGCTGAATCCTCTGGATGAGAGGTGACCAGAGAGAGGATTTGTGTAATGGGGAAGTGAGGGAGAAGTGCCAGGTGAAATTGTACCCAGGTAGCAGTTTGAGTGGCTGAAAGAGTTGAACAGAGTTGCTCAGACTGACTGAAGGGGTGAAGATGAGGAAATACAAGTGTAAGAAACTGGCTGGGTGGTCACCAAGAGGCCATCAAGAACACATGTGTGAGTTGGAGAGGAGAAAAGGCAACTCAGGTGCAGAGCAGGTGGTAGATGAAGCAAGTTAGGAGAGAGAAAGGATTTGAAAGCAGCAAGAACAGAAGGAAGCCCCTTCCTTCCACCATGCCTGTCCTGGAGCAGGCAGCCCGGGATGCTCTGAAGAGCTGGGGAGCACCAGCGAGGTCCAGGGAGCCACCAGCCAGGGCAGGCAGGGTGAGCATGGAGCCACATGTGGGTGGAGTGGGTGGTGCCCTGGGGGACAGGCCTTGATTCCGAGTCCTCAAAGGGAAAGATGAGGAGCYGGGGTGGAAAAGGATAGGCTTGGCATGGAAAACGGGAGAGGGCAAAGAAGATACCGGGGACAGACGCAGCGATGAACAAAGGGTGAGGTCAGAGCCGCGGCTAAGTGGCAGACAGACAAATGTACGAAACCAGAAAGCGAGGCAGCTCCCGCCTGCGGTTTTAGGTACAGCGCTTGGCCGGCTGCAGCCGCGAGTGATTGATTACAGAATTAGGCCTGTGCTATTTTGGCCCTGTGACTTCAGATGCTGTAATCCAAGGGCGCTGCGCGTTCGTCCCTGCCTTGCGGAGAGCCGTCCAGGCACGGGGCCGACGTCGGGGCGGCGCGTGGCAGGGCCTGTCCCCAGGCCGCTCCAAGGCGGCCGGCCGCGTGCTTCCTGCTCGAGCGCCGCGGCGCTCCAACGGCAAAGCGCACCGTGGTTTAACAGCCAGTTATTCACCAGCATTGATAAACAGGCTCTGCTCGCGATTACTGCAGCARTTACTCACTTGCCTAATTTAGACATGAGGAAAAATTAATTCAGGCTTCCAGTTGATCATTTATATCTCTGGCTGCTGTAATACACAGGGCAGTGCACTGAAAACAGCTCCACCATAGAGGAAGCTGATCTGGTCTCAGTGATAACGAGCTTTCCTGTGGCAGACTCATTGCGAGATGAGATCCCCTGGGGATAAAGGGGGTTTGTTTTGTGCGCCTGGGGGCACAACAAATGGGAATGTCCTTCTAGACCTTCCACTGAAGCGGCGGCTGCGAGGGCAGGGATGGTGCAGTGGCCCGAAGGGATCTTTATGCACAGCTAGACAAGCAAACAGTAGTAGGATGGTTCAGTGACCTGAGAGGTGGCCAGGGGGTAGGTGAGCTCAAGTGCCRAAGGACCCATCCCCATGCAGCAGGAGCCCCAGTGGGGAGATCCAAGAGGACCCAGCTGCCCGGCTCCGACGGACGTTGAGGAGGGGCTGCATCAAACAGTGAACAACTTCGGTGCTGGGGGGACGCGGGCATCACGTTCGCTCCTTCCTGCCTGGGGAGCAGTGAGACGGAAAGGCATCTGGGTAGAGCCGGGACACATCAGCCGGTGACGTAAAGGGGCGCGTTTCCAAGGCGGCAGCCGGGCGCACCCAGCGAAGGTGACGACGCGCAGAGGAGGGGTGAACCCTGTGTCACTCTGCTACCCAAGCCTTGGGCATGGCGCAAGCGGGAAGCAGAACAGGGCTGCTGTTGGCCCTGAGCRACGCTGGGATCCACACGCTGCGCTGGCTCTGCTGCTCCCGGGCMGTATCGGGGGCAGCTGCCGGTGGTGGAGCACGAAGGGGGCTAACCAGCCATGGGACTCACCCTGCGTGAGCACCTGGAGGTGCCCAAGCAGGGCTCGCACCTGGTGCCGTGGGCATCACCTTGCAGTAAGGAGAGCCCATCACCGGGAGCGACCTTATCCGAGCCCGCATGTGCGCACAGGAACTGTGTAACTCAGCGGCCCTGCTCAGCCAAAAGCTGAAGAGTTCCTAAGGTTTGTTTCCTGTCTTTATGGCAACTGTCTCTCTAGGTATTTATTTTACCTGTGAGCTAAATACAAGCTGGGTGCTGTGGGTCCCGGCGCTCGGCCCCTTTGGTGACGTGTGGCCGCCCCGCGCCGCCGCCTCGGAGGGCCCTTATCGCGGCCGGCCGCCCTCCCCTGCGCGGCTCTTCCTGAGGACAATCCCCGCCGCGGTGATTCATCCTGCGGACCCTGCCCTTCCTCATTACCCGCCCTGGGCCGCGCTCCCGGGCCGTGCTCGTGCCGCACGCGTGACCGCGCCGGGGGGACGCGGGGTCAGCGGCGCCGCGGGGTGCGAGCGCCCGGCCCGTCCCCACGCGGGGAGCGTCGCCGCCCCCGCTGTTGTGCTGGAAAATTTCCCTGCTCCCGTCTTCGGTGGAAAACGTTATCGCGGCACATCCTGGCGYGCAGCCTGCCTCGCTACTGCTGTCCAGCGCTGCCCTCGAGCTCGTGGCGCGTTTCCGAGGTACCTGAGGAGGGTTGTGGCTTTTCAAGGARACGTAACTCATCTTTCAGCTTTTTTTTGTTTCTTTTTGGGAGGGCAATCRATCCTGAGCTTTCTTGACAGAAACGGAGTCAAAAACGGAGTACCACCACCCAGCCCGCTCTGTCATGCCCATGCCCAGGCTGGAGTGCTCTGGAGGAAACCAAAGTCTTCAGAGAAGAGCTCTCCGGTCTCCCCCACGACACCGGTGTCCTCAAACCACTTATGCTTGACATGTAAGAGCAGGCTGGGCTTTATCAGCACTCGCTTGTGCATAATGTGATGACAAAAGTCATAATCTGGTTTTGGCTCCCACAGCTGCTAATGAGCGATTTAGATTTCTGTCTTGTCATACCCGAGCACRGTGAATTTTTCTGTCACGGGACAGCAGCTTTCCTTTGAACTCCTCAGTCATACCTTGGACCCTGCTTGAATGAACACGTTTCTGTCTTTGTGTTTTCAACCAAGTGTTTTGAACATTTCAATCAAAATATTAAATCCACACAGCTAGCTGTGCCCTCCAAATTGAAATTATTGTGTTGTATTACTGTTTTATCAGCTCCTACATGCACGGCAATAATAATCTTTGTTTTTCATAGGAGAACATGTAAACATGGACCTTTTGYGGTATCTCCAACCGGACTTCAGGAAGGCAAACACTATGGATATCGCACCCATTACTCCCAGTTTGCGCRTGGAATGGCATCAGGCTGGCTATCAGCACTACCCGTGTATGTCACTGACACCGAGCGGGCAGGAAGGTAAGGAAAATGCCRTTTTGTTTGGTTACTTGTCTTGTGGAAACAGCTCTCCGAGTGCTTAGCTGGAATGAATCGATTCTGGAGGGAGTTCACACAGACGAATATTCAGCAACGCTACAGATTAGTTTTATGTCAGGTATTGGATAAAGCACTTCAAAAGCCTTTGCACGCAACTGCACAAATTTAGAGTGAAAATCCATATTTGGGTCTCTTTAAAAGCTGGGTTGGCCATAAACAGAAGTGTGGACACTAAGTGAATCACCATCAGATTAAAAACGGCTTTTGTGTGTTACATTCTCAGAAGATTAAAAATAGAGCCCTGCCTGGATGTTTTTTAAGTGCTCACCTTTGATATTCCCTAACCGGCCCTAAAAATATTTGCATAAATGATGATGACACAAAAACCATTTGGTTTTATCTCATCTGCTTATCTGTGCTGCTAAGTAATGGCATCATTTGCGAAAACCTTTTTCCTTACCTTTGCGGACCATAAACCAGACTTGTAAAAATACTTAAGTGCCTATATGCTCACCAATYGTGTTACCCACTTATAAATATTGCAAATGTTTTTCTTACAGTAAAATCCAAGTTGTTCAACACGCGTTATATAATACTCTAAGATGGGAACTATTTCACACAGGCAGTCATTTAGTAATATTTAAGAACATGCTTTCTAAATGGCACGTTATTTTTCCAATGATTCTTTATCTTTACATAGCCATTTCATAAAAGTTACTTCTAAGCTTTAGTAGAAATCTGCTTGTCTTATACTAAGCCCAACCACTGGGCTCCTTAAAGCTGAGCAGGGGTTTAGAAGCAACACCATGCATTGAGGGACATTGTGTGTCTCTGAAGCCAAAGTTCAGTTGAACCTGACACTTTGGGTCAGACTTCTTTTCCTCCCCTCT
This sequence comes from Eudromia elegans, assembly GCA_003342815.1. Lineage (NCBI taxonomy): Eukaryota > Metazoa > Chordata > Aves > Tinamiformes > Tinamidae > Eudromia > Eudromia elegans. Next base: position 6,327,538 of record PTEX01000011.1, on the reverse strand, counting down.
GAGTATTAGGTATTTCATACAGATTTACAGTCAACCCAGAAAATGAACCACCTGCAYGCATTCCTCTACCTACTACTGAGTGCAGCACAGCCTGGCTAGCAAACAAGACATCAAGAACAGCTGTCTGGCACAAAAACAATGTGCATTCCTAATAGACATCAAGTGTTAGATCAAGTAGTTGGGAGTTTCATTTTATATTTGGATTCTTAAGTATGTATTTGCTGACTACTCTCCCGACATGCTGACAGTTAAGGAGTCACTTTTTTGCATCTACTCTCACAGGTTGGATAAAAAAACGCACACAGAACTAATGATTAGCCTATATTACGAGTTAGGACAAAATTCTGGTGTAGGTACCCATGGCCGCAGCTGTGCTGAGTTCCGGTACCTGCTGCACACTGCAAACTATATAAACGAAAGCTTACTTGAGTAAGAATCTTAGAAAGGAATTCCTTTCTATCAGCTACAATTGCAGATCCCAAAGCAAGGTCGCACAGGTGACAAGTCCCTAGTTTAGACAGTTATGTTTGCTGGCACAAATTCTAGCAGTAATGCTAGCTACTCTTCTGGGGAACGGTGATTAGAAGCAGTTTTTTCTAATGGAAAACTTCAAGAGGTCTCCAATTTCAGATTATCAGGAAAATTTTAGAGCACAACTTCTCCCACAGAGGGATATAGAACAGAAATTCTCATGGGATACTGATCAGAGCTGAAGCTATGTTCTATTTTTGGAACTCTCTTGGAACACTTCCAAGACCACCATGAAACAATTACTTCAATATGGGTGGTAAGCATGTCTGTACAGTTAGGGCAAACTCTTCTGCACTGTTTGATGTGTGTTCTTTAACCACTGCTTCTCTGCTTGGAAGGCTTCATTCCGTGTTGTCACCTCATCCTTGGACCTCCAACTATACACATGGAAAAATCCTTCCTTTGAGCAGATGCCATTTACTTGTGGACTCTAGAGATGGTCAAGGTAAGAAATAATCTGATTATTAGATGAGATGATTAAACCATAACAAGCTCCCTTTCTAGTTCAAGACTTATCATTTCATCAAGTTGCTTCCAGTTACAAGACAGTAAATGCCTGTACAAATCATAGGTAAGACAGCATCAGTAATGATCAGATCAAGGTCAATTACAGCTAGCACCATTAGTTAAAGAACTAAACCTTTTTTTTTTTTTTTTTAAAAAGTGAGTGTTACTCTTTTCCTTTATGAAGACATGATCAAGGCCACTTATGGTATTATGTAATAAGCTCTATATTTGATGTGGTCCAACAGATGCAGTAGCTCTCCACACTGTGAAAGTATATGGAGGTTGATTCAAAATTTTAGGTACTTTTGGCTGAGCAGCAGTTCAGACTCTGAAAAAGATCCCATCTCTGAGCCATATTTATATGTATACAGCTTCAGTCTAATAAACTTCAAGCTGATTCTACTGCATGCAGCTAACAGTACTAAACGTTAGAGTAACAGAAGAGCAGTAATCTGCATATCAAGTCTAAACCTTGCATGTTGAACTTGAAAATTTAACATTAATAGCTATATAAAGCTATTTGCCTTCACTTAGTATCCAAATTCTATTTATACATGTCTCAGGCTTTGCAAAAGTGGCATGTTGACAAAAGGATCACCACAACTATAGTGGCGGGCACTGATTTACATATATGCTTTTACAAGCATATTCACTCAACATATAAAATGCTCAGTATATTAAAGCTTATAAGGAGCTTCACACTGCTAACGATAAACATATGGATGTCTTTTTTTATGAAAAGTTAGCATTTTAATCAGCTTTATGCAGATCATGCATTTATACAGAAACTAACCTACAGTAAGACTGGACAGCTCATCCTTTCAAAAACATTTATGCAGTAGTTAACACTTAAGTTTATAAACTAGCTCTGAGGTAAGCAGAATTCCTGACCCTCAGCAGTGACCATGTATATAGGATTTCCCCTCTGCAACCAGTGAAGTCTCATATATAGCAAAACTCTACCACTAGATTTTTTTCCTTTATAACATGTTCTTGATTATTTTCAATAATTTGGATGGTATTTTCTTGTGAAAATCATCTCTATTTTAGAAAAAGTAAAGTCCACTCACCATAACAGTTGCATAAAACACTATAGTTTATTAAGTCAGTAACTGAGTCAAATGTACAACTAGATCAAAAAAATAGGTTCAAAAAAAGCACCCTCGATGTTTTCATAGTATCTAAGGAAGGATTGTGTCTTACTATCAAAGTGTTGGCTAGTGTAGACATAAGATTTCAATGCTGTAACATGCTTAGCCATTAAAATAAATCTCCATATCCCACGGCATAAGGTATCGAGATGAAGCCCTACTAGAACTAATTATGGACTCCTTTCTTACYCTACAAGCCCATGAGAGAAGGTACTAAGCAATCATTCATTTAATCAATGACTGAGAGCTGCTTTTTAGTATGAGTGCCTAGATGTAGAAAAACTACCAGCTTACAGATGAATTGTCAAGCTGACCCTTTTGGGAAACACACAACTAGTTTTTCTGTTTGAAGGGCAAAGCTAAGAGGAATATGTATTTTAGTTACCTGTCCGTAGGCACATTGTATTGATATCTCAACTGAACTTTTATCTATGCATAATGCAATTTTAAGGAACTTAAATCTTAGTTTTGAAGGAGTTACATTCCAAGCACAGTCTATCCCCTGCAGAGTATCACACTAATGTCACCAAAATGGCAAGGACACCCTCAAAAGCAGCACTTTACCATGCTGAACTTCAGCTAGTATTATTAAACTGAAGTTTAGCACCACGTCTTCTCATACACCAGTTTCAATAAGTCTCAATATGCTTAGAAATAGTTTGACATTTCTCTTCACGTGTCAAAGCTGCTGAAATTAAGATAGAGCCAATGGTCCTGTTGTTATAATAAAGCCCTAAGAAAGGCAGCAGGTTGTATAGTTACCTCCTTGTGAGCAAAATCCCTGCCCTAAAACTATGCAACCTACTACCTCTTCCTAGGAGCCCAATGTTTCCTTTTTGCAGTTCTTCTTACTGAGCAGCTGCTCTCTGCAGGCAGTTTAGCTTACCAGCTGCTTCCCATCTTCTGCATGTTAGGCCTGAGTAGGTTCTGCAACTTTATGCTGTTGTTGCTATTTGTATGTGGTTAAGCAGGTGACATTCCTGGCTTCAATGGCTCCATTTTTATTCTTACTATGCTCAACTTCCAGTCATGAAAAGCCTTTTCATGCTCTGCTTTGCCACTACAGCAAGGAGCTATCTGTGCATCTACTCTAGGATTAGTTAAGACTGAATACACTCTMGGACTTAAGAGGAAAAAGCACAAGGTAAGACCAAACTGTATTTTTTATAAAAACAGTAACCACCTCAGAAAAAGATGGAGTTCTCAATCTTGGGTACTCCAGAAGCGTTTGCTTTAAAAGGTGGATTTGGCTGTTCAAGTCAACATTTTAATGCTGTATTACATTGCTTAAGTCTCGCTTGCTAGAACAACTAGGGGGGGGTGGAAAAAAAAAGGCAGACACATTAAGAAAGCACAAGTGAATTTAAGCACAATTCCCTCATCTTTTACTAACTAGTTGGGGTTGTGGCATTTTAATACCTTAAAGAAACTGAGGTCTCAAAACAGTTTGAGACATAATGCACAATCTCAAGTGCCCTGTATATTTAGATTCAAAAATCAATTTCTTCTAGAAGACTTTCCATTCTACTGGGGCAAATCTGTATCTAACAGCATCTCCAYTTTAGATATCCAGTCATCACTGTGTCACTCACCTTGGAAGAAAAGTCTTAGTAGTCAAATGCATTTGTGGGTGGTTGCACCATTGACACTAATAGTTCACTCTGAAAATTCTATCACTGATTAATTTGACATTCTACAACTCCAAATTTATTCAATGTAGACATGAATGACTACAAAGGACCGCAGTGTTTTTTACTCCTCAGGGAAGGCAATAGATTGTATAGTTATCTCCTGAACAGGGTAAAATAACTACCCTACAACTATACAATCTACTACCTCACTCTGACAGAGAAGCATACATTTAAGCTCGTTCCTGAAGTACYGAACTACAGTGTTACTCTGAGCAACACTTACATCTGATTTTTCACCTATCAACAGTAAGCAGAACGTGATTAGAACATCAATCACTTGTATTTGATTACCCCACCATACACATACGAAGTTTAGACAGGAGAGAAATTAATGYAGAATGGTAATAAGGATTTTTAAAAAATATGAAAAATCTAAATACATTAAATACATTAAAATATAAAAGTTTTCTTCTAAAAAAACTTATCAACAAACATTCTGAGTAGAGGAGCACAGTAGAATCCGAGGTTGAACTTGAATCGAAACGTTTCCGCTGTTGACTTTCTGCTGCTTTAGGAAAGACAGTAGATTGTATAGTTATCTCCCAGTTGCGGGTATGACCCTAAAACTATACAACCTACTACCTCATCCCACAGTGCAGGCATCTTCAGAAATGATGTAGGAAGGGTGCGATTTTAAAAAACGTCAAGGTAAGCTAGCTGTAAGACACCACTTACAGTGTAGAAAACAAGCAAGAAAAAAAAAATCAAAGAAAATAAAATTACTCCCCAATTCCCTCCTCAAATATGGGTTTATATTTACTTTAAAAGTAAAATTAATTTCAAAATTTTACCAGTTGCTTAGGTCTTACCATATTCCATCTTTTGCCAGGTATCAAGTTATGGCAGTCATTGCAACTTTAATCATTAAACTTTTTCTTTAAAAGTATTATTCCTGTTCCACAAATGTAAATTCACCTGAAAAACACAGAAAAATTATTGGAAGCATTACATATAAAGCTGAATTTCTTCCTCTACAACTAGAAGTAACAACAAAATCTAAGATCCTAGCAGTGCMAGCTACTTACATGGATCATAATCATACCCTGATGTTTATAATTCCTATCAAATATGTATTTGTAATATASCATTTTTCAGCTACCATGAATATTTTAATAATTCAAAGAAAAACAGACATCATATTTTGTGGTTTTCTATTAGTCTGAAATTACATCAAGTTCTGTGCATAAGGATCATTTTATTACAGACAAAATTAAGATTATGTCCTACTCTCCATATCATTTAAATGTTACACCTGCTTTGTCAAAAAGCCACTTAAGGCATACACTGCTTTTAGATCAGAAACAAATGGGCTTTTCCAACTGGTCCTGTAAATAATCCTAAAGCCAGCTTTTACATAAACATAGTTTAACGTAAGTTTAAAAAGCAAAACCAACAACTTTGAAATCTAAATACTTGCCAGAGAGACATGACTTACAGTTCCCTTAAAAAAGACATCTTTAATAGAGCTGGACCTTAAGTTAAAGGTCCATAACTTCAGAAGGAACTTCACAACGAATCTGTACGACCCTCTGAAGTACTGAAGAGAGTTTAAGTGTCTCAAAAACAAATAGCTGGTGTTGCACAATGTGGGAGCACATGACAAAAAATAAATGGCACAAAATACTTAAATACTTCCAAACTTGTTCTTTTATACCACAGCCTGAAAAACAGCAGATTTATAAGACTAGAAATCAATGTTTCAGACTTCAGCACATCCAYGTAAGTTACCTTAAAATACATACACAAATAAAACCTAACCACTTGAGAAGATATATCAAACAGACTTTATTATTTCTATTGACAACAAGTCTTCCTTGGGAAATTCTGAAACTTATTAAGATTTCAAATCACTYGCTAGCACTATAACTTCATTTTCCTGTCAAGTGTTTGCTATTTCTCAATTGATAACAATCTGTCTGCTTTCAGCTTCTCCGCAGAAGAAGCTGAAAGGTACAAGTGCCTTTTATCTGATGTAGCTGTGCAGAGGTTATTTATTATTTACGGTCAAAAGCGTCAAAGAAAATATTATGAATTACTTACAATTGTTCTCTTAGGATTATGTACACTTATCTGATCTGAGATCATAAAGTGCTTTAGTCCATTAGGAAATCCTTACTCTGCAAATAATATTATACCTTGTAAAAGATCACAGTGTAGGCCATCTTCTAACTACTGGAGAAAAAGTTTTACCAGCATGTTTTACAGCCCTGGTCTCGATTTCTGKTTTTTTTTGTTTGTTTGTTTTAACAGAAATTAAATAYTACTAATTCTGTCTGCTCTCTTCTATTATTARTCTTCTTTGGGTTAACTTTATTTAAACAGCTTTTTCTTGAATTCATCTTGTGTTTTGTAGTACTTTCCRACTTTTTCTAAGAGGTATACGTGTGGGTTATTAGATTTTCTAAAATCTGTATAATCAAGTCACAATGTCCTTTCAAAGAATGAGATCTGTCAGACCTCCTTGGAGGTCTACCTGTATGCTGCTACACTGATATTATGTGTTAAGTCTTYTTGGCACATACCAAAGCAGAGAAGCTTCTAAGTCATGCTCCTGGCACAGCCCCTACTGATTTGATATCTGTTAGCCACCCAGGTGAGTCTGCTCTTGCATCTGCCCCTTACATCTGATAACAGATCACAGTAAGGCACAAGGCTTTGTGCCACCTGCCTGTACTCAGGCTACTTCAGCAATAAATGCTTGGACAATTATGAGATTTTAAGCTTTTAAGTGGGACATTTTTAATGTGGCTTCCCTATTAACAGCTATGCCCAAAACATTTTTTTCTTTCTCCAGGCACCCGTGGGTCTGTGCTTTAAAAACCCCAAGGCGTGAAAGAGAGCAACAGTGATTGTGCCGGACTCCAGGACTGAGAACAGAGGAAGGACTTCACTGCCAAACACGCTCCCTGGAAGCTGCTGACTGCAGCCAAGTGCTGAGGCTCTGGCCTGTGCACAACTCTGACCACATGATGGAGCTCTGGGGTTCTCATTAGCAGCCGCTCCTCACAGTTTCATCCTTTAAATTCACTMATGTCCTCTCCAAAGGCGTGGGGCTGCTGAATTCCCACAGTCTTTCAGTGAACGCCTTTCAACCGCTTCTCCAGCGATACCTGGAACATCTACACAGGAGTGTCAAAAATGACAMACACAGAATGACAAACTCAGGTTTGCCCAGTTGGTGGGTTTGCCTTCAAGGGTAAGAATTTTTTTTTGGTGGTGGGGTGGGGAGGTGGTGTAGGGAAAAAGTGTYATTAACGAAGACTTTGTCATCCTTCATATCAATTCCCCTTACTTCACCTAGTTGTCCCATATCTTTCAGCATGAACTATGCTCAGATCTCCTGACCCCTTTTCCAATGATATTTAGTAATGTTACTTCATCAGGTTGACTGAAAAAATCCTCCCATTCTATATTGTTTTGAACTGTATCTTCCTTTTTACCCACAGTATTGATCTCAGTAGAGCCTTGCTTCTAATTTTTGTCTAGCAGAAGTAACAATACTAGAATCTAAATTACATCTAGCTTTCTGAAGTGTTTCTCTGTGCATTTCTCCTGAAAATAGGCTTTCTGAAACTACTCTAAATTATATAGGAAAAAAATGTAGAATTCATTTTTAGTGGCACACATTATAAGCTCTTTTAGTCTGCCCTCCAATCAAAAAGGAAAAAAATAGCTCAAATGATGGTAACAATTCTTATTCACTACTCTACTGAGGGGACAAAATGCTATTTTCTAGAAATTGAAGCAAGGTACTGTTTCATCTTAGTGAGATCCTAAAAAAAAAAAAAAAACCCAAAGGTTTACYGTCCCTGTGATGTTGTCCACTTTGAATCACATGAGAAGGCAACTGAAACCGTAGGTGTTTGTTGAGGCAGTAACTTCTGTGCTGTCTGTGTTTTAGGTATGTTTTGAGCTATGTTATACTGTCATACACCTTTTAGCTAAAAAGAAATACAACAAATACTATTTGGCATTGTAAATTTGTAAACAGGTTATTAGAAAAGACTTTCTTTAATACTTAAAATCAACTTTAAAAAAATCAATGCATGAATTTGAAGTATAATAAAGTCGAAGATGAAAGTCATTAAATAATATATGAAGGCCAAGATTAAACACATCTGAGATCTTGTACTTTATCTCCTAGCTAAATGAGAGCACACACCTGCACTGCAAAGATGCATGGACCAAGAAGGAAGAAGTTCCTTATAAGGTGAGGATTGCAACTTGAAGTGCAAGGGACTATGTAAAGTGTCCCTGCTGATATATAAAACCTTGAAATTTAGTATGTCTGTATGGGCAAGGCAGTCCATTTAGCTGGAATACACTGGAGTTAGTTTGAACAGGCATTTCTTTACCAAGAGGGAGAAAAAGAGAACGAGCTCCTTTCAGCCCATGATGCTATATTAATTTATAGAGCTACTTCAACTCTAAGCCTGAACAGCAGCAAATCCCATCCAAGTGGATGASGAGGTGTCTGCTCCAATGTTTGTAACTTCTTAGTATATTTCACACAATAGAAGATTGATACTTTTAATTGTAACAAATATTTTGCTTATCTACTATCTCAATCTGACACACCATATCTGAAATATCTAAATCCAATTTACATGTAGTAGCTTTAATACACAGAGCATTTTGATTCCAAGTAATCACAGCACGAAATATTACTCTTTTTTTGCATCTGCAACAAGTATGTTTGATTTTGGTTTATTTTTTCATGGTGTCAGAAGGAACTTAAGTATCCAGAAACCATGGCTTGAAGGAAGTCACCACCCATGCACTGCATGAAATACAACTGCAGAAAAGSTAAGTATGTGACTGTTATTAACCATTTTTTTTCATGTGAAGAAAAGACYCAAGTAAGGTGAATTATAGCATGTTTCTGAATGTGTACTTGACTTTATAACCTTAGTATTAAGCCATATGCTTATAATAAATGCATTATTATTGATTACTTATGGAAACAGGGCTTCAGATGAATTATGCCTTTTTTTTTTTTTTAACCTAATCCTTCCTATGCTGTGYGAAAGTGATTCAGTAGTTTATAGGTTAGAGGTTAATCTTGCTAATCTATTATGAGCAACACTTTTTTCCAATGATATGCAAATGCTTTTTAGAAATAGTTTAATACTTGATATAGATAGAAAACAGATCTGCATTACTGTCCAAATCAGTACATAATCAAGGTGTTTTGAGAACGGAAACCAGGATGTCTATTAGCTACCACTGCATCACTACAGAACAGCAATGCATCTATGCAATTTTATTTGACAAAGTAGACTTTTTTTTTAAATAATCTCCGGAAATTTTTAACCTTTAATAAATATTTGAAGTGTGTATACACATATACACATAAAAGACTTTGAAGGTCCTGACTAGCTGAACCTAGTTAAGTGTTCAACATCCAAACTCAAGCTTATCCCTTGCAGTGATGTGAATTCTAAAGCCTGTTGATTGAGCCATCATGTAATAGAAGGAGACGAGTTTATTTCAGATTTAGCATATAGTATCAGTATTGGGGGGAAAAAAAAAAAGGCAGCATTAGATTTATTTTTTATAATTTTGGTCACATGTCTCTGCTTCAAGCACACATTGACTCCATAGATCTGTCTCTCTCAGGGCATGCTACCAGTATGTGGGCTATAATCATTTATTCCTACTCTAGTTGCTCAGTATTTCAGAAAACAAATGATCAAGTGAAAGAAAMATGGGATTTTTTTTTTAAATGGAAACTTATTGAGAATACTTTACTAAAACATTTACCAACACTTGTGTTCTTCCATAGAATAGCAGCTGATTAGGAAAGCTGCCCTGCCTATTAAGATTGCTGCGCTGACAACTTTTATGCATGCTGTTTGTGCATCYATATAATGGTTTGCTAAATTTACGTAAATAGTAAGTTGGTGTTCATAAAAAAAAGTTTACAAAAGTGCTATGTTATTAAACTTCTATTATCTGTAATAAATACTGGAAGCCTTTTAATAGTTGGCAGATGGAATATTTTCACTAGCAACATAAGAGGGGAAAACACAGGTAGTTCCTCTTATCAAAAGTGAAAATAAGGATATTGCTTTCTGAAGGGTAGAAAAAGTTTTGTGCCTCCTCTTGCCAATACACAAAATAACTGATGTACGTTCATGTTGCATTTTTAATTTAGAGTATTGCTAATMAAAAAAACTACTGCCAACATTTTTAAGAATAGAAAATATGAGTATTAAATCCTTTTTAAGATAAGCAATTATTCTTGAATCTGTTACTATTAAAAGTTGGCTCCACTAACAAGACTGCAGCAAGTTTGGAACAACTGTGAACAATTTCATTAAGAATTAGGATGATCTGCTTATATAATTAGTGTAAACACCGTTTCATTAATTTAAATGAGTCTTACTACTCCTGAAAGRGGTGGTTCAGCTTCTCTAATTCCCACCCTCGTATTAAACTTGCTACTGYATTCCGCCCCTGCACCACGGGGCAGGGTCTCCACGGCCCCCGCGCAGCACGTTTCTGAGCACAGGTCAGTTGAGCAGCGCTGCCCGGGGCCGGGGACGGACACAATACACGCGGCGGAGGCGGGTGCACGAGGGAGGATGCTCGCTAACCTTGAGCAGGGGCCTCGGCGCTCCCTCCCGCGGGAGCAGCACCGACACAACGCGGGTCTGACCCGAGTCCTCCTGCACAGGGCCGGGCCCCCAGGGCGCCCCCCGCCGCGCTCCGGGTCCCCCATCTCAGTACGGGCCCCCGGGGCGGGGGGGCTGCCGGGGCTCCCTCCTCCCCCACCCCGCGGCCAAGGTCTCCCCAGCCCACACACTTGCTAGCGGAAGTGACGTACCCAGACGCTGACGGCATCCGCGCCCAATGCGCGGCGGGCAGCGAGGACGAGTGGCCACTCAGGAGGGCCCCAGGGCGGCACTTCCGGGCCTTCAAGTTCGTCTGGAGAAAAGAGGAGGGGGAAGGGGGGAAACGGGAAAAAAAAAAAAAGACAGAAAAAAGGGAAAAATAAAAAAAGGCCGAAACGCCGCGGAAAGGGGAGGGCCCCGGCGCCGCCCCAGGGATGGCGCCGCCCCGCGGCCGCCCGCGCTCCGCCGCCCCCAGCGGCCTCAGCCCGTGCTCGCGGCGCGGCGGCAGCGGGCGGGGCCGCGGGAGGCCGCGGCACCCAGGGCTCGCCCTGCGCCCCGCCCCTGCCGCGCCCAGGCCCCCGCGCCCCGCAGGGCCGCCCTGGGCGGTGATGGCGGCACCGCCACCGCCCCGTTACCTGCCGCGGGGCGACCCGGAGCGGCGCGGGACCCGGATGGAGTCGCGGCGGCTCCTGCCGCCGCCGGCCGCGCGGCACCATGGGAAGGGGCGACGCGCCCCGCAGCGCCCACCTCATTGGCGGAGCGGCGCCCCGCCCCGCGCGCTCGCGCCGCCGGGCGGGACGCTGCCTGTCCCTCACGGGGCGCCGCCACCAGTCATTGGTCCGTAACACTGAGGCACCGCCCCCACCCGGAATTCTCGCCTGTCATTGGGTAGCGGCAGAAATGGCCCCGCCCCTCCTGCATTTATTCAGGTGTCGCCGCGGGATGTCCCGAAATGGCGCCCCCCGACGGCGGCGGCGGGGTGTCTGATCGCTCGGAGTGTCGAGCGGCGCCCGCGTGCGGCGCCTCCTGCCGCGTCGGTGCTCGCGGGCGGGCCGCGGCCCTACCCCGGCCGGCCTGGTGCCTGGTGGCTCCTGAGGAGCAGAAGCGCCGCGCCTGGGCCCGTCCCATAGCGGGCTGGCCGGGGCGCCAAGGTGAACAGTGCGRGGTGAAGGCGCCGCGTGCCTGTGCCGTGCCTGCCAGGGACTCCCGTTCCTCTCGCCTGCCTGGGTGGCTCCTCATCCTCAGGGCTCTGCCCTTCCTGCGCTCACCGTGTTTTGTTGCAGTCCGTTTAGAAAGAGGATGGACTCAGCAGCAGAGCTGGAGCCCTAATGGCTTTGCTGGTGGCGTCCTCTTGCAGCTGGTGGCTGCCTCAGTGGGGAAGCACCGGCGGCAGCAGCACTGGGTGCTCAGCCTTTCCCCCCCTGCCTCTTCATCCTTCCCTCCRTTGAAGGTGCTTGTGGGAGCTGGGGGTTTCCACCAGCACCATCTTGTAGGTGACTCTCCCTTCGATATTGCTGGCTTTTGTGGGGGGATGTGGTGACCTTTAGCRTGTGGGCGACTCCAGGGAATTGTGATCTTGTCAGCATCAGTGTGCTTTTCTCTGTAGCACTGAAGTGTATATATTGAATTGTGTTTGCATTTTATCTAGTTCTGCTTCAGAAGCAATTGATTTAAGAATGTTATACTGGTTTGTTGGTAACTTAATCAGAATAGTGTTTTTAGTTATACTCCCGATGGATTTCTTAATGTCTTGGTGGTAAGCACGTGGTGTTCCTTCAGCTTGTTCAGGAGGTTTTTCAATATCAGAACCTTCTCGAGTAGTAACAGGTCAGGGAGGGAAATTATGTATTTAAAATTACTTTMAATGTATGTCTCTTTCCTGTGCCCCTTAATTTTCTTAAGGTTATTAGGATAGAAMAAGCCTGTCCTTATTTCATCCTGAATGCACAGAGAGGTTCAAGTAAATTTTATGTTTTCTTATTTTGGGGAAAAAAAAAAGAGCAAGAATTAGAATTTTTTTTTTTTAATTCTTAAGTTTTGTGAAGTCTACCACGTGTCCTTTTGTGCTCCTTTTGCCCTTGGTGTGCCATCTCATTTCATGCAGAGCAAAGCAGTGCTGTGGATGCTAGTAGGGAGCGTGTTTTATTTTCAGCGATGTGCACACGGAGGCCGGGCTCAGGCAGCTGTTCTGCACGTGAAGCAAATGCAGCAACGAGGCCTCAAGAGGCAGCATTAACCCTACAGCCATTTGGCTTCCTGGCACCAGTACATCCATGTGGCAGAAATACTGCCAGCTGCTGAATTACCTTTTTAGGTTTRACCTGTAAGTGTCATCTGACAAGTTCTGCGGTGGATGCAGAAGTTACAGCCCACGGCAGTAACAGCAACTTTGATCAGGCGTGTCTGTGACGCCTGCCATGTCTAAGAGCAGTTGCTGCAGTTCCCTTGTATGTCACAAGATGGGGTGCATGTACCCAAGAAAGAGCCAGTCCAAGAAAAYGTTCAGCAACAAAATACCGTCTTGCCATGCATTTTACATGGGAGCAGTAATAATCCTTCCTGGCACAGGGGTAAGCTTTATTAGAAGCAGTAGTTATGTTGTTTTTCATGAGTCACATTCATGCTGTGGGAGGCGTGCGTAACTCCCAGCTCCCACTTTGCMTTTTGGAAGTGACAGTGGCTAGAGCGGGTGTTACTGCAGAGCTTTGCAACACTCGGATGTGCTGACGGAGCCAGGTGCTGTAGTAAGAAAATTGATTCCAGCTATTAGGTAAGTGAGTAGGGGGTACACAGGCATTCCTCAAAAATGAGCCATTCTATAGATGACACATTTATTTGTAAAGCAGGAAATACTTAGGCAGTGAYGCTGCTCTTCGAGGCTGCCCCTTTGCTTTGCCAGATGCACACTGATTCACTGGTGGCCGTTGCTCATTATACCCATAATTGGAAAGCGTTATTGTTTTTGGCTGAGGGAACAATTCCACACTCTGCCTAATCAGACAATTTTTCTTCCCGAAATGAATTGTTTTATCACTTTTTGATTAGCTGGAGTCCTGTATTTTCATAACAAAGGCTAGTYCATCTGTGTTGCTGGAATGTATACAGTTTTGGACCGAAGGGTCATTTTCAATAGCACTAATTACTTTAAAAACAGATTGAAGGACACTGAAGCTATGTGTCTTGAAATGTGATTTCCTAGGAAGAGTCTGTCAAGGTGTGAAGTAGTGCCAAGCATTGTCACAGGTAAGAATTGGAGAGTCTAATTCTCCTTAGTTGAGTGGATCATAATAGAGAAAAGGTAAAGCAAACACTAGACAAATGCAGTTGGTGTGAGCTCAGAAGAGGAGAATTCAGATGTATAAACCACTTTCTATGGTTAATCTATCAAATTAAATTCTCTTGAAAAGTGGTAATGCAGAAAGTCTGGGTTCTGACCCTAACTGGTAAACAGATGCGAGTTGGTACATTGCCACTAGCTGCTGAAAACCCCTGCATAACTTACTTGAACTTCAGTTACATCAAAAGATGAAAAATAGAAGTGACAGCAAAGCAGTGCAAGCAGTTGATGATTACAAATTGCAGTAGATAATTCCAAGTTGTAACTTTAGTCTTCTGAAGCTCTGCTTACCTTTCCAACATAATTTTCTTTACAATTAAAAAGCATCCTGAAAGTGTCTTATGGCAGCACCTTAACAGGCTGTAAGGAAGAGGCAATAAATAAAAAGGGTGATGGTGTTTGTGGTTGGTCCTTGTTGTATTTGTTCTGCATGACTGACATACAGGGGGAAAATGCCAGTACTCGTGCATCTGCAAACTATACAAAACTAGAAGGCAGCTGAAATGCTGAAGAGAAATAAAAAACATCAGAAGACTTGATGACATAGCAGAGAGGCCCCTCAGCCTAGTGAATATGGAAATGTTTGATCCCAAAGCACTGGAGATGGAGAAAGCTGTTGTTCTCTGTTCCTTTTTTGTTTGTAAGTTACCTCTTAATGTGCCAGTGACAGTTGATGCTTCCCCCCCCGCCCCCCAATTAGGTCATTTGTGTATCCTATGATACTTTTTAAAAAATATATATTACATAAAACCCTTACACTTTTTTCACAGGAAACACTTGTAGAAAATCATCATGAAGCTTGTAGGARCTTGAGACTCTTTACGGTTGGCATAGTTCAGTTAAACTGTCTTGAAATTGGTCAATCAATTTGCAAGGAATTATAGGAAGATGCCTGGAGACATAGCTTAGAAAGTGGACTAAATGCATCAGCTGGAATTTGGTGCAAGGTCTGTGGCTTCATTAAGCGTGTACAGTATGACAGATACCAAGAACAGCTTTTTTGGTGCATGGGAATTCAAAATTGCCTTACACAGAATCCTGAAATGTGAAGGAGTAGTCACATGGCATTTTTGGTGAATGAAAGTCTGCTTGTGAATCAAAGTCAGTAACCAAAGGAAAAGCAAAGTGAAAAATTCCATAACGTATTTTTCTTCTAAAGTTAACGTGCAGAATGAACAGACATTGCTCTGAGGAGCAAATGTGTCTTTGTATTAATCAGTTTAAAAAAAAACAGAGAACTTGATTAAAGATAAAAATGATAAATAGGCTCTGTATCTGTCAAAAATTTAAAAGATGAATCTCCKTTTGCCCAAGTTCCTATAAAGCCACCCTCCTTAGTAATCTGTATTACCCTGCCTTAGGCTGTTCTCTTACTGCTGCCCTCTGAATAAATGCTGATGTGTGACAGTGCAATGAAGTATGTAACAAAGCATGCAAGGTAAATAAATTTCATTCTATTTACGCTTTAAGGTGGGTTTTAGCTGTTTTATGGGCTATATAGGCAGCACATAAGACTGGGAAATAAACGTTAAACTTCAGGAGAGTACTTCACCTTTCAACAAACGTCTAAAAGAATTTTCAGCGCTCGTGCTCCCATTAGTGCTGCAGCGTGACTGGGGTTGTGTTTTCAGGATGGTCTTGGTTTGCGTCGCTTGACTTTTCAAACAGTCGCAGTACTTGTCTGCAGAAGAACTGGTCGGGGCTCTGGCCCGCGAAGACGAAGGCYGGGCACTCTGACCTGCAGACCTCGCTTGTGTCGGGGGTGCTTGCAAAGGTCTCCTCGCACGTGATGGACAGGTAGTCCTTGATGTTCATTCCTTTGATCAGCTCTTCAAAATACTGTCTCACTGAAATTTTATACCTTGGCAGGTCCTGATACAGGGCTTTTTCTTCTAGCATGTTTTCTATCTTTCCCCTGAGCTTTTTGTCCTCTTGTAGAAATTGTACAGAATTTAAGTGCTGTTCCAGGAGATTTTTCATTTGCAGATAAAGCTGTCCAGGAGCGTCGGTTTCATTTGCGATCCCTTGCAGTTTCTCCAGTTTTGTAGAGTAGTCGTTGTGTAACTTTGATTGCAGGTCTGCCATCCTGTACCTTATCCCTTTCAGCAAACTGCTCCCAACTGTGTCAATCATTATTTTGGTGTCTGTAGCGTCAGCTGTTAGTTCATGAATCAGCTTCTCGGTTTCCTGTGTGAAATTGATTGAGAGTTAAGTATTGCATCGTAGTATTCATGAGTGTATTCAGAATAATTAAGTGCATGAGATATTTACCTTTCAAAGAAACATGGTATCTAGGTATACAGTGCAAGCTCACGCTTCTGAAGCTTTTCAATTTGGGAGCTGTTAGTGCTCGAAACCAATTAAAATATAAATAATTGTAAATACATTTTGAAACCTTTTGGTATTKTGACACTAAGTTGGAAAGTGAATTGAATGGCAGGCCTTTTTTTTTTTTCAAAATTGTTCTCTTAAATCATCTTTTCTTGGGAATATGATTTGTTTTCTTTAGGAAGATCTGAAAACATCTAAAAGAAAAATATGCTGAAGCCTCCCTTGCAAAGTAGCACTGAGGTGAGCCAAGGAGCAGACTCTGCAATTGGTGCACTGAGGAGCTGTTTGACCATTGGCTTTGCATGTTTTTTTCTAGGTGAAAGCCTATTTGCCCGTGCTGTGATGCAAATKAAAAGCCCGGTGGCATTTCAGTAACATTGTGGTTAAAGGAGTTGGGAACAGCGGTCAGCTGCATCGCATCTGTGCCAAGGTCAGTACATCAGTGAAGTCATAYGGCAGACAGCAAAGCTTTTGGAGAAATTGATATCCTGCCAATGAGCAAGATGGGAGCAGAGGAGCAGCAGTTTATTTTAGCAGGTTTCATCATTTGCTTAGTGAACGTTAATTAATTGCACAAATACTACAGGTTATATCTAGCTGAACAAAAGTACATGGTTTGGCCAGGGCTATGGTACAATCTAAATTAGGGTTGGGATGTTTTCTTATTCTTTCTGCTAAGCCACTATATCACATATAACCTAACCCTCTTTTGAAAATCTACAAATTGACTATCTAATATTAGAATCAAAATGCCTTTCTAATCTTTTGTCAAACATCCATTTAATTTTGTTAGTATAATCCCCAATGAGCATTTTTTACTATACCTTCCTAACGTCCTCAGATTTCTTATGCACTAAGTGTAAATTTTTTATAAATGATTTCTTTCTGGTATTGTAAACTTCTGATACTTTCTCAACATTGTGATGCTTGTGTTTTCCAAAGAGTTTGCAGATTGCACATATTGGCTCATCATCAGTCAGGCACATCTGAGTGGCAGGGGAAAAGAATACACAGTGGGGTTAGTATCCGTATTTAAGTCACATTGCCCAAGTAGCTCATGGYTCTGTCTGCTGTTAGATACGGTGAGAACCGCCAAAACTGAGTATTGATGGTAGAGCTGAAGTGTTTGTCTTCTCTTTTTATTCAATAAGTGTGATGCCTAAAAAGAGCAAAGCACAGGGTACTTATCTTATGTGGTCATGATTTTTAGGAGTGGTTTCAGTATTGTAGTTATTCTGTCTAAAAGGCTATAGCTGAATTACAAATGTTTTACAAAAGCTTTTTTGACACTTATGAAGCTGCCTGCTGGGGCTGTAGAAGATTCCCAATTAGTGGGTTGGATAAAATTTACCTGGATAAAAAAATTATTCAAATTAATTAAAAATCAAAATTAATTAAAAAATTAACTTTTTTGTTTTTATAATTTTGAATAGTTATAGTTTAATTTTGCACTTTTTTAATAAGAACTTCATAACATATGCATTAACATTCATAACATTAAGCATTGAACTTTCACTAGAACATGCATTTGTATGTACTAGAAATACTTAATGTTTGTTGAAACATTAAGAAAAACTTAATGTTTGCAGGAGAGAGAGTGTGTGTGTAAATTACTRAAAAAAAAAAGGATAAATAGACATTCATACCAAATTCAAGCTTTCACCATGTTCTTCACACATTTGGGACAACTGTTTTTTCTCCTGATCATGGATTTTTTCAAGCTCATCTTTAAACCTCTCTATTATACTTTCAACCAGACTATTTCTTGGCAATCCGACTAATCCTCTGCCTCTTAGGTAAATGACCTGAAAGTGAGAAGAATAATAAAATAGTTTGAGGAATGCAGGAGCGCTTTGTTTTCATGACAATTAGTATAATGTAGAAAAAAGGCCTCATTTATTTGGTATTTACATTGTTGTTATTATATTTGAGATGAAATATTKTAGCTGGCTCGTCTAGAGAGTGATTTCATTCGGAAGTGTGTTTTGTAACTTTAAGGTTCCTAAGTATCAGGTGGTCATATGTTATCTTTGCGTGTGAAGAGCCTACCCTAAAGCAGTAGGAACTGCATTGTTTATTGGGAAGTATAGAATTCAGGAAGTTAAGTAGAAACTATCTCAATAGTTTTTGTTAAAAGGTAAAAAGTGTATTTTTAGAACTTTAATATTCAGAGACATGTCCTAAAGGCTTTATGAGAATCCATTCCTGAACCCTCTACTGAAGTCAGTAGATATACTTGCATCATAGGATAAGGAATATGCTTGTTTTCAATTCTTACTGAGTTCAAACTGTGCCTCCAAAAAGACTATGAGAAGACTTGTAATGCTGTCTATTAATGGTTGCAGAAGTTATCCCTAAGAAAAGCCTTTATAGTAGGTCCTGTACTCAGTGAAGTCTATAAAATGTGGATATTAAAACAAGTATGTTTCAAATTAAGTCACAAGAATCTGCTGATTCTGAACTGGGGGGGAAAATAAAAGGGTAGCTGAATATACCGTTTAGTCAGAATCTAGGGAAATGTTTAGTTTGAGCAAGGTAGTATATAGTATTTGCATATCTTTCCTTGTGTAGGAGTTTAAGAATTGTGAGGCCAGGTTGCTGTGTGTTCTGAGACCAGTAATGTGGATCCCATGCTGTTCTTGGAAAGAGGGGGTCCAGTTGCAAACAACTTGTTACATTCCTGTAAATATGCTGTGGCGTTGAGTTCCCTGCAGGAACTGTGGTCCTCCAGTGGAAAGCTGGGGCAGACCTCAGACTTCAGATGAAAACAGAAGTTTTCTAACTACAAAGTGTAAGATCTGCTCACCTCTGAACGCAAAGACTATGGGATGATTTCTGCTTACCTTTCTGCACAGAGGGCAATGGAAATGCCCGTTGACGTGGTTGCAGTTTTGGTGGATCAGGATCTTTTCCAGGCATGGCTTGCAGAAGTTGTGTGCACACGACAGGACCAGGATTGGTGGCGTGAACAGGTCTAAGCACACGGGGCAGGAGAGCACCTCTCTTAGAGCCTCCATCGTGCAGCTTCACCGCGGGGGGAAGACCCTTTTCCGAGTGCTGTCGGGAACAGTCCCTCTCTGCCGGCAGCCATCAGCACCAGAGCTCTGGAACGCGTCTCCCAGGCTCTGTAGGAACATCTCCATGGCAGCAGCAGCATCAACAGATCCCTCCTGAGATGCTGACAGTGTGTCTGGGTCCTCTGCACCCCTGATCACACTGAGCACATGTACAGAATCACTGCATTACACCAGAAAGTTCTGCCGTTCAAACACCTTGGTCTTGATTTAAGCACTTTTTTGGGGTTTAACACTTAGAGTTGTTCAATCCAATGTCTGTTGCTGTAATTAGAATGGGTTTGCATGTCAATTAAAAGCTTCTGATGGTGGCAGATTATTAYCTATTTTTGCTGTTGTTCTTGTTGTTCTTACAGTCTTATTGAAGTATAAGCTTTTTAATTGTCAGCTGACAATGAGTACAGGAGTCAAATCATCTGGTAGATGAGACAGGCACAGACACGTGTTCTGCCCATTTA
The DNA here is from genome assembly GCA_003342815.1 of Eudromia elegans. NCBI lineage: Eukaryota > Metazoa > Chordata > Aves > Tinamiformes > Tinamidae > Eudromia > Eudromia elegans. The sequence goes on along the minus strand of PTEX01000011.1, from coordinate 6,307,841 downwards.
CAGAGCTAACTCCTGATGGTTGTGGCATTTGTATGAAATCCTTTGTTATGTGAAGACTGGCCCAAGCACAACGAGAGGCACTTACTGTCAGTACGGCAAGGGGAAGACCTGCCAGGTGCTGCTATGAGAAATGTGAGTCACGTATCAGATGTGATATTAGCATTTCAGTACAGCTGTACAAAACAGTTACTCTTGAGTTACAGCTCATAATCCTCCTTAATGGCTCTATAAAAGTATAAAAGGTAATTTTTGTGGAAATTTAAAACCACAGGGAGAAAAAAAACCCTTAACTCTACATGCTGTGACAAAATGTTCATTGAGATACATACTAGATTCACTAAGACCTTTTGGCTTGTACTCTATTTTATTTGGTTTTGTGGTGTGCAGGGTATAACAATATTTTATTGATGCCAAATAAATTGATATGTGCTGGCCTGCAGTTGGAGTGGTTTATTTGGTTTAGGTAATCTGAGGATATGGAGATATGCAAGGTCTATATTCTGTATTTTCAAATATCTTCTTGCAAAGCAATTGTGATTTTATTGTAGTAGGAAAGTCGCCTAATGATTATTTTACTGAGAAACGTGTTATCTCAGGGTCCACTATTGTAGATCAAATTGGGATATTTAAGATTACTCCAGTGATGTTCCCTCCTTCTCTTCCTTTTTTCTTTTCGAGCCAGATTAAAGGGCAAGTGAACCTTGTCCACCTTCATTTTCTAAGTCTGACTTCTTGGAGCTGAATGCATCTTCTGCAAATCAAATACAGGGTTTGAATTGCTCTTTTATATGTACAAATAATTTGATTCAATATGAAATAATGTATTGCTAAAAACATAACTGTAAAACAGCTCAATAGGTGTAGGCACTTAACAGTCCAAAGCCTTAGGCTGCAATTTGTAACTTCAGTGTGCTGCAGCTGGCGTGTGTCCCTAACCAGCAGGGGGAGCAGAGAAATTGTGGCCTTAATTAAGGTAAGAAAACAGCAAAACATATAGATTGCTTTGTTGCCTCCCGTGAGGAGATCTATTGCTAGCTCTGCTTGCAGTATTCAATCCCCGTTTACTTCCTTCTAGAACAGGATGAGTCCCTGTGAGAAGGGTCAGTGGTCCAGAYTGGCCCCTGCTCTGCCTGAAAGTCCCAGCCCTGTAAGTCCCAGCCGCTGTGAGCAGCAGCTCCGKTACTGAAGGTAACAGCTTTTTTGCAGTTGCTGATGAGTGAAGTATGAGCAGGACTGCGGATCCCAACCTCAGAGCAGGAGAGGGAACAGGGAAGAGTTGATCGGCGTTTGTGTTGTCCTTGGCAGGAGGGCACGAGAACATTTTTGTGTGTTACTTCTTGGGACCTTGGAAGGGTTGCAGTGCTYGCCATGGCCAGGTGACAAGTGCTGGGGACAACCTTTCAGCACTGTCATGAAGATGGACTCCTTAATCACCAATGTGCGATTCAGGTTTAATGCGTGGGGAAATGATGTGGTAAAAATTTGGTGGTTAAGTGTTTATACCTCCCAGGGAGGAGATCAATAAATAGCCTGCAGCTTGTTTGTGGGCTTGATTCATTATTTAGATGGGCTGGTTTTGTTTGTTTCTTGTTACATGTTTAGTCAGAAGTGGCAGCTAGTTTGGAGGTGATTACAACCATGCCAGTCGGTGAATTAAAAAAAAATTGAGTTCTATAATATGCTGTTCCACAACCTCTGTCTATGTGGACAACCAGTGGGTAATTTTTCAAATGCCATTTAGACATTAACTACAGTAAGATTACTCCAGCTAGGTTTAATAGTATGTCAAAGACCTTGTTAGCTAGTGCAATTTAAACAATTCTAAGTTGATTTCCAAACTCCCTCTATGTAACATCAGGAATTGGTGCTAGCTGTTCTCGATTAACTGAAGTAGGCTGAAATAATTTCTTATGAACCTAAGATATCTGTGAAAGCATCTTAGAATTCCCGAGTGTGGCTGCTCAGATGTGCTGCTTGTGCTGCATGTTGTGTTTCATGTGTGAGTCATATGCAGTAGTTTACCTTCAAGCGTGCTTGTTTTAGGCTGACTCTACTAAAGTACTTGTTTGGCTCGGAATTGAGTGTAATTGTTGAACAGTGCAAGCACGTCTAACTGAATTGCTCTGTTTTTTTATTCTGAATATTAGTCACTTTTACGGCAAAACAAAAAAAAAGACACATTTTCGTTTAGCTGCTTAAATATATCAAATAGGATCAATGGTATATCCTGAAAACGAGCACACTAGTCTGCATTTGAAGCCCATAGTCCAAAATTGCAGTTATTGTATTCCAGTTGTTTCTGTCTCATTAGACGAATATATTTATATAAAGTGTTTTGTAGATAAGAATTTCATCAATTATTTTGGAGTATTATTCTATTACACTTAAATAATTTTTGCTAAATGTARTTAAACAAAAGAGAATAATATCCTTGCTAACGTTTGATAATATTATTTTTCATTTAAATTAAGATTGGAGTTTAACTAGTAAAGAAAAATTGTTCTCTTATTCAAAGCATTTGACACAACCAATTTTTCACTAAAAGCGAGACGTTAGAAGCATTTTTTGCTGAAATTTCTAAGTTAAAACGTTGCTAATTTATTTAATTGATTTCTGTATTGCYGTATCCTTTACAAACACATCAGTGACTATGATTAAAATATCTATGGGAAATAATTATTGCTTGCTGTTAATAGCAAATCTCACAATTCTKTCATTATTACACTTTATTTAAAATTTTCTAAAAGGAAAGAGARCTTAAGTACAATGGATATTTATTTTCTGCAAAGTAAAATCATATAMCTTTAATGTAAACATCTTAACGTTAATACATCAATACGAACTCAATCCATTGTGTACTGTGGCACTGAAGTTATGGCAATCTTATAACTTGAAAATAACATAGCATGCCAATAACAGAGGTTCCTAAATCAATAAATATCTTTAAAAGGAAGAGAACAGTTCACAATATAAAAGCAAAGAACTTGAAACCAAATACTATAGTACAGTCACACAGGAGCTGTACTTCACAACTGTGTAGGTGAAACAGTCATCACGAAAACTCCCTTTAAAAAAATAAAATGTTTGTTAATAACTCTTATTATCTAAAGTTAGGTAAATCATGCCAAATAGCACAAAATAGAGTAGCTGGAGAGTGAAAAATAATTTGGTAGGCCCATCTAATTCTTCAGTAYAGCTGCGCAGAAATCAGGAAGGATTTTCTCTTCCTTCTTTGAGCTGTCTTTTTTCCTCCAGAGTTTGTTTAAATACTTTTTTAAGGGTATTGTAAACATATGGTCCGTTTTCAGAATCAAAACTTGTCTAACAAAAGGAAGAAAATAAAATTCAATTATTACATAAATGCCTTATAACAAATTGCAAAGTTTTTTAAAGAAATTAAAATTTCCAAGTCTACCATAGAAAGTATGCATTTAATGCTTGCTTTCAATTTTATACTAAATAGTAAAATAAACTGGCAGAAGGCGAAATGTGATTGTTTTAACAGGTTGCAAATCTGTAGATTGACAAGAATCTGTGAAACAATATGATGACCTTGATTTTGTTTTCCAAGTAATTTCACCTGCAATATCTGAGAAGAAAGAGCTATGAGGTGAGTGGCTTAGAGCTTAACTTCCTTTTACTAGATAGCTCCAAAAGCASGTATCTGTTATTTATATATAATCGGTATTCCAGGTCCCCAAAATAACTGAGTTASAGCATAACTTCAGAAAATGATTTAATTTGATGGAAAGTCACCAAGTAGGAAGAAATCTACCAAAGTCTTTGGTAAATTCTCCAATGGCTAATTATTCTCATCATTTAAATATGATCTTTCCCCAATTTGAAATAGTTMATGAATTGGAAGTAATCTAGAGGTAGACAAGCAATACCAGAGGATTAAGACATACTCATTCCCCAGGGCTCTACTGACAGAACTGAATTTCGTTGGGAATATTTCCAGTCTTTTATGTAGGCTGATAATTATAAAGTATAAACTTTGAAGTAAATAAGCATCCATACAWTAGATGTGAAGGAGCTGCTGTGATTTTTAACACAAAATATTGCTCTACCCTTGACAATTCATAAAGAATAAATACAAAGTCATGGACAAGTGGTTACTTGCCTTAGTGAAAGCTTTAATAGCACGAGCCAGTAAGGCCTCCTCCACGTCAGCTGGCACCATTTGCAAGTTCACCACACAATTCAAAATACAGAGGATAGTCTGACACTGTTCCTGGTGGGAAAATGGAGTAGCAGCTCATTAGGGGAAATCTTTTCAACTGAAAACATCTAACTTGCAATTTTTGTTAATTGCTGTTTAAATATCAGACTGTGCCTTCTTGCATTGAAACGCTCAGGTGTGSGTGGTGGGGAGGGGATATTCAGAAGCCTCCACATGTTTGTGGTTTTTTTTTCTTTTCCTTTTTTAGTCATGATGGGATAAAGTCTTCTCTGTAGAACACCCCACCAGCTGCTCTGGAGCTTTCTAGGAGGCCGGGCATTCACCTGGATGGAGACTTGACTTCCACATGGGCCTCCTTGGACACAGTAGTGCTCGTGTGAAGTTGCGCACTAAAGGTGAGCCTAGAGCTCACCAGCCCAGAGCACTACACACGTTTCAGGCTTGTATCCCCAACTGTATCAGTCTGACCTGCCTCTCCTAGCAGGTCTCCTTCACCGTGGAAGGAAGTTTCCAGAAGTTCAGTTAGTTAAAAGAACAAGTAACTACCTCAGGGACTTCTGGGAAGCTAAATAGGAAAGGATAAGATAACGTTAGATAAAATCAGTAATTATTTGAAATTTAAAAAAAAAAAAACCCACATATTTATAACAGCTGTCAGGTACTTGACAAAAATGCAAAGATAAAAACCATGATAAGGTGGAAGAATTTTGAGTCTTCAGGAAGAAACATGCCATTTTGAGATGAAATTGAGAATTCTGAATGTCATGAAAATGGCAAGAGCGCAGAAGGTTCTGACCCCTTGTTGGGTGGAAGCTGTATTGGGGCTTTAGGAGGCTGTTAAAGGGGGCTCTATTTTCTCCAAGCTTCAGAAGCAAAGAGTGCCTAAAGAATTAGGAAGTGAACTTGTATAATTTTAAGATCTACAATAAAGKTTTTGTTTATTTATCCTACATCTAGCCCTTTGGAGAAAACACAGTTCAATGGTTTGGGATCAGAAGGATCTGTTTTCATAGAGATTTCAGAAAACTTATGGCCGGAGTTTTGAATTATGTAATGGAATTTGGCCTGGATTCCGAATCCTTGAATTGGGAAATTCTTCCTACTCCTGTTGCAACTCTGCCAAAGCCAATGGATTAAGATGTTTGCACAGCAAATATGACAACTATTAGCACACCTGCCAGATTTGACATTAACAAAAGCCATCCATGGAGTTCAGTGGAGAAAGTTTCTGGCCTTTGCTTCGGCTGCAGAACTTGTAGGTGAATAGGCTGCTCTTAAGCTTCCACTGAGCAGCGTTCAAAGGTGAGATCTGCATTTTTTCTTAGAATGTTCATCATMATTTTGATTTTTAAAAATTGAAATTGCCTTCTAAAAGTGCAATTTCCTTGCCCAAAGGCTGTAAGCAAATAGTTTAAAAATATTAAYAAAATATATTTGGCAGCAAAATAACAATTTGAYGTATATAGCACCTACCTTTTTCAGTAAGTGAAGTGCTTGTGATTCTGGGCAATTCTTTGCCAACATGTCAACATCATCTTGGGATATAATGGGTTCTTTCAGTTGCTCTATCCAGGACCACATCAAGCTACAGAGGATGAAAGGATCTCTCTCAGTACAGATTTTATCCCAAGCTCCATCTTTAGAATTCAGTTCTTTCTAAAAATAAATAGATGAAAAGCATCATTTATTTACTTTTGTTACCATTCTCTTTGATTGTAGCATCACTTGGCTGCTTATACTCTAACATAAAAAGGAAACTTAGCAGTTAAAATATATATATTTCTATTTTTTTCTAAAACATCAACATTAATCAGCAGTAATACAAATGATTCTTTAAAACAGAAGGATGGCTTAAATAGTACAGCTCAAAACCTCTAATTATCTACTAGAATACATAAAACAGCTTTGAATTCCTACTCCAAAGCATGTGTAACTAAGAGGWTTTGGTTTTGAGGATAAGCAGTTACATTTCTACCAAACTGTTTTATTTCTACACACAGAATTCTCTGATTAGCTGTGAGAAAGCAGCTAATTAAACACATATTTTTAAAAGCTTAAAAACAATGTAACTTTAACTTAAAAAATTGTTGTATTTCTATGTTAGCAACGGCCAAGTTAAAATCACCGATAATAGCATCAATTTTCATTAGTTAGGAAGGTGAATGAGCATGACCAGAAACTATGTTTTGACCTCCTGTTAGAGACCAAAATGCGTGTGTTCATTTTGCTTACTTCTGAAAGAACCAGCCGTAGCTGACACATGCAATCATCTACTTAATCAGAACATAAATCTGTGTCCTTGTATGTCATTTCAAAGGTCTCCAAGATTCCTTTCACTACCTACTGGTGGCATTTTTGCCATTCCAGGGATTAACCTAGGTGAAATATGCAGAACATGTAACATTGAGTCAAGTTAAAAATTACCTGCCACATTTCTACCTTCTGCTTCACTTCATCCTCTCCCAGAAATTCATTTATATTTGCAAGTGCTTTAGCTGCCAAAACTCGTCGGGCTTCCAAACTTAATTCTGATTGCAAAACAATGTGTGGAATTGACTCTGACAGATCTTTGCTAGTCTGGCTTTCACATCCCACATAAAAGCTTGCTTTAGAAGAAGAAGAAGAATCAGAGTCCTGAGAGGCATAGCCTCTTCTCTTATACATATTGCTCTCACATTCTGCTCTATGACCAGTTTCTTTGCCGAATTTATGCCTTGATGTTCCAGGTTCCCTGGAATTCTGGAGAGATGCCAGACCTGAAGAAAAGGTTCTGCTGCGCTGTACTTCTTTGGTAGATTTCCTTCTGTGGTAAAGCGAGGACCCCTCTTTTCGTCCATCCAAGTTAAATTTCCCCTGACTCCAGAACGTACAAGTATTACGCACTAAGACTTCTTTGTTTAAATCCAACGTGGGCTTTTCTCCCCCTGCAGCACAGCCCTCATCGCCACTGTCTGGCTGAAGTTTGCTGTGCAGTAATATCTGGGTAGGTACCGTCCATACAGTTTCTCTTTGGTCGAGGAGAAACTCAGTTGTCCTTAAATCTGACTCGCTGTAGCTTAGACGCCTCTTGGTGTGGGTGAGCGGCTGAAGGCCTTCAGCATTCCTCCTTTTCCATAGAGGGTCGTGTGCGTGTGCCAGGGAGAAAAGAGCATGCCGGGCCTCAAAAGCCGAGTGGGTTTGGGAGAACGACTCGGAGGTATCGCTGTCCTGTCTTTCTAGCTCTTTATCTAGATGTGTGGAAACCAACTGAGAAACCGTCTGCTCAATTTCAGCTGAGAGATCTGCTATATCTAACAGTTCTGCCTCTATCACTTGTCTGTTTTCAGCCAAGTCTAGCAGCAGTTTGCAAACTAGGTGAATAAGTTTTGGCACGTGTTTGAGATGCCGGCTCTCGTAGCCGTGGAGCAGATGTCTCTGACGGGTCAGGTACTGAGCCAGTGTCACCGTGTGCGCCTTGGGCTCACAGCAAGCAAACACGTTTCTCAGAGGAATTAGAAACTGCGTGAATTCTCTGATGCATAACAGCTGCCCTCTGGTCTGAATAGAATTAGGCCTTTTTGCTCTGACAAAAAGAATCGCCTGATCAGCCGTCATTCTTGTTGCGAAAACTAGGTAGCAAGCTATTAGAACACCTGCAAAATATAAAGACAAATATTAGCTGAAGAACTATGAGATTCAAGTGACGATTCAGTAAAGATGTACAAGCTAAAAATGAATATAAACAAAGATGCAAGTTTTATGTCCTTTGTTATGTGATGCTGTTAATATAGTTGCATTTATTGGCCTGCAAAATCCTAAAGCCATTCTCACCACACTTAACAAATCTCTAGCAGTTGTAGCTGTTTTGCTGCACAAAATCAGGAGCAGTGCTGGCTCCTACAGAAAGGACTCAGGCAGCCAGATAGCTCTTATGGGACAGAAATAGTTTAAATTTCAGATGCTAAAAAAAAAATCCACTTATCTAACGATCAGTGATAGGTTTGTAACAGTAACCATATAACAAATATATTCAAAAATGAATACRTACTGGGTTTTTCCCATCAAAAAGATGCTATCCCATTTCAGTAAAACAGGGCATTATTATATAAAGATTTTCTAACCTTGAGGATTGTTGGTTTTGTGCCTGTGACAGGTTTTTTTAATTTACTTATGTTTAGCTTTTTTTAACCACTTTCATTGAAAGATTTACWTCTATATACAGGAATAACAACACACAACCAGAGAACCTTTTGCATCTTTAAAAATACAGTTCTGTTGATTTTTGGAGAAGAGGACACATACCTGTCCGCCCAAGTCCTGCATGACAATGAACAGCTACCCTCCCTTCCTGCAAGGCGAAAGCCATGACTTTTACCATATCCAGTATAGTAGTGAGAGATGCCACTCCATAGTCCTTCCATCCGAAATTATAAAAGTAAACTACGATAAAAAGAAGCAAATTATTTTCAGTTGCACAGACCGTGAAATTTTCAATAGTGTATGTGGTGGAGAGATGACCAGTAAATAGTAATACTAAAATGGCATAAAAGATCCAAGAATAATCTCACTCCATAATGTTTGAAAGAGTATTCTCATTAAGAAAACTCAATAAATACATGAAACTATGAAACTAGTAAAGACTTGACAAACTAAAGTTCAGCTGCARTGTAAATGGTGTAACAAAATGGAGTGATTCATACTAAAATTACAGAGCTATATATAGGTAGAACATTCTCTTTTTTTGCAGGAAATAAAAGCACTTCTTCAGTGAAAAGCTGTTTGTTATACAGAGGTAATTCTTTTCATCTCACTTTAATATGAAAATCCAAAGTTATTGTCAATACCAATATTCTCAAAGGAATGACCAAATTATAGTTTGTGAAAAAATATGCATTGTACCAGAACTAGCAATACATACAACTCATGTTGTATATATTTAGGAACTAGGAAGAAAAAAAAAATCTTTATTCCAAACACCTGAATAATAACCTGAAACTTGGATAATGTGTTATTTACTCTTGATTATACTTGCCAACTTTCATTTTTATATCTTTTTTTTTTCAACGTTTCTTGTATAACAGCTTTTAACATACAAGAATTCAAGTCAAAATATGGCCAAGTGCCAGATCAATAATGAATGAGGAAGAGCAGCAGGAGCCTAACTTACTTCCAGCCTCCATGAACGTTTCAGGAAGGTAGGTGAAGCCGCTCTCTTGTTCCAGTGGATTCCCACAGCTCGCATGCTCCCCAGGACGCTGAAGGTTAATTATGGTTTTTATGCTGCATCTTAAGCAAGGAATAGATGAGTCAAGGTATTACACACAGCCAAAACCTCATTAACGCCTATTTTCTGAAACACACATTTATTCTTAGAGGAGAATAAATCTTTACCTGTATATTGTTAAAATGAAAGGATCTTTACCAACAATCCAAATCTATGTTGAAAGAGAAAATGGATCAGGAATTACATGAGTAATACTTGCAAGAGGTAGTGACTAATTTTTTTACCTTTCAAATTGTTCAATAATGTTGTACTTCTCAATTAATTCAGTTGAGGGTCGAGCTGTAGCCAGTATGTTATCTGTTATCCTAAGAAATTAAAAAGGCAGTTAATAATGTCAGTATCATAATTGCTTGGGTATGAGTCTACCAAAATAAGAACACTATTTCATTTTCAGGAAAGACAAACCCCTTGCTGGTTACGTGGAAACTTTATTTTCAAAAAATTGAAAATATAATTGAAAATTGAAAATATAGTACTAGTGATAAATCCTGGTCAGCTGATGCAGATATTATATATCAAAATATAGATGCAGATATTATATATCAAAATACCATTATTGAAGATGTTCAATGTCAAGGTGATAAGCATGTTAGAAAGTTCCTCTGAAATCTGGATTCTGACCTAATGTTTGATCTTTTAAGATTCGTTTGCATCTGAATAGCAGCCAGTTATCAAGAATCAATACAAATTTAAAGATGGATTTTATATCAATGCTATCAGTTATGAATATGTTTTCATTGAATACATACCTTATTTCACCTTCAGTAATGTTTTCACTTGTGAGTTCTGTTATGAACACATTTTAATTCCTTTGTATTTTAAGCCCTAGGAAGAATTATCTGTAACCCAGAATAGCCCAGAAGGATTGTGGATTTTTTGTCTATTTGATTTTTAAATTTATCATAGATATTTCTTTTGTCAAATATGAACCAAACCCACTGAAATACATACAGTCTTTCATTGACTTTACAGGGCTAGGTACRGTGCCCATGATAGTTTACTGCTAAGTGCTAATTCTGAATCAACTTACACATTCTGTTTTACACTTCACCTAGCAATATTTGAGGTTAAAAAAGCAGAACTTATTTTAATGGCATTCTCTTCTAATAAATATAACAGATGGGGTTACATGTGGTGAAGGCAAGTGCTGCGTATTACCAGGAGGAGTAGAGCCCCTTAATGGCTTGCTCCTGGTCGCTCCATCGAGCAGGGTTCTCGTACTTGCAGGCGCGGCCGCCGCAGGCCATGGAGCACTGCATGTGCCCGGGAATGACGTGGCGAAGGCGCTCGCCCACCTTGGTGTATTTTGCTGTTGGACGCCTTGAACTCCCTGGAACACAGGCAAAAACAGATTTAGGAGGGAAGCCCTCAAATCCATCTCCACCTCAAAAGTTATCAGTTTAATCCTAAAGTGATGAAGTTTCAGACATCTTAAACATATATTTAAGATTCATTTTTCAATGAGTYTTAAAGTAAGAATCTTAGAAAAAATATTTGATTTACTACAGAAGTTGGCTTTTCTCACAGTAAATTTGCTTTCTTTTCATGAATTTACAGGTATGGGATAACCTTTGCAACAAAACAAATGTCATGATCTGAAAACAAATAGTTAGCACACCTTCACACATGTACCACTGGCTTTTATTATCTGTTCTCTGTACCCGAGCTGTTAGAATGAAAAGCAAATATTAAACCCTGAACAACAACAACAAGGTAGACAATTTAATATAAAATACATTAAAAAAGAGCATTTAAAAATCCATATTTTATGCAAATATATATATATAATATAGTTGACAGAACAAAAGTTTAATAATTTAACACASACACAGAGGAAAACAGAACTGCCTACAGTCTTAATGAAAAGTACTTTACTTTTTTTCTCAGGAAAAGTTGCGTTCAGCTCCTCGGGGCTCAGAGATGATATGGCCACCATGACCCGGTGAGTGGATGATGACAGAACCTCGACAGCTGAGCTCCGGCGCCTCTGGATTAGGCGAAGAAGGGGATCGGAGGAAGAATGCCTCCGCCCCTGGAAAAAGCTGCTAAAAAGACTGGCCGCCGAACACCTCCGAGGTGAGCCCTGCATGGCTGCGCAGCGCCCGCCGGCTCCAGAGCTGCTCTGGTRCCAGGTCCGAGTTGCTCAGTGCTGAAGTTGCAGCGAGCTGAGCATCTTTCTCTCTGCTCTGGCAGCTCCTCGGGATAGGCTGAGCTGTCTCCATAGAGACACACAATGAGCCACTGATGCCAGCTATGCTTGTGGCAGCTAAATTCTATATGAATTGATTCTGTTTGGGACAAACTGTTCCACTGCTGATGAAAATGGTTGCGTTTCAAATAGATAATTTTCAAGTTGGACAGGGAACAACCAAAACATTTTCTGTAAACAATGTGAGGATGTAAATAACATGCATTCAGAATTGCTAAGACACAAAAAACTATATTCAGCAGAACAATCAAAATGTAGCTGGACACTGCTTTCTGAGAAATCCTAAGTAGGAACATTATACTCCCCCACCTTCTGGTTTAGCATTCCACAACCACCTCTCTCCCTCTACTTAGTTGTTCCAAAATGCACCATTAGCTCTGTAATAATTGGGATTAGTGTGTTCCTACTGAAATGGTTCAGTACATGATGAATTGTAGACTGTGCACTCTGGACCATTCATGTCTTATAACAAAACGCAAGTTGTTATTCAAAACAAAAGGCTTATTTTTTGCAAGGCCCAGTTTTTTATTAACCAAAGCTGTTAGCCCTCCCGAGTGAGATAAAGCCGATTATGGGGAAGCAAAGATACATCAGTTGAGTGCTGTAAGCTTTTGAAGGTAGATATTAGGTGGCAATTTTCCTCCCACTTAGCTTCCAATGTGCTAAGAAGGAGAATGAGCTGGCCAGAAAGATTGCAAGGTTCTCAAAAGCCCAAAATTCTCATGCTGGCAATTATATGGAGAACAGACTACAGCAATTTTCAAACAAACATCTAGAAACATCTTTGAACATCTCTGCTAAAACACCCCTGTATATTAGACTGTGTTAAAGATTCTGAGATGGGGGGCAGAGCAGGGGAGAAAGAAAGCTATAACTTTGTTTAATAAGCATATTAATCGATCGCTTTGCATTTTCTTAAGCCTATCTACTCTCCTGAGTCTGAATTTACATTTTCTTTTGTGCTATGAAGGCAGTCCTTTAAGAGAAATTTGCATTGTAATGAAAAGCTCTCTTCCAATTTAAAACAAACAAACAAAAAAAAGGCAAAAATTTACTGTTTCTTCTACTGAACAGGAACTAAGTGAATGAATTTCAAATACTGCACCGCTGCTAATAAGAAGACATAGTAAGGTCTTGTGTAGATACTAGGCCTGAAATATCATGGAAATATTAAGGCTGATTCTGTTAGCTGCTGTCTCAAAATTCTGACTGTTCTCATTCAACACGAACAATAATATCAAGAGCTGCAAGAATATCTAAATAGTTGAAGACAAGGGAAGATGAAAAGAATGTTTCAAGTTTCCTTTATCCAGTGAACATGAAAATTGTTTTGAATTAACTACATTGCTCTCTCAGATTTATTTCTTTCTCTTCCCAGAGTTTTCTTCAGTGTACACCAAATGATAGTGGAGACAGAAATCAGCAAGATAAAATGCTGCACACCTTGTAGGATTTGCAAATACTTACCCAAAAGAGTGAGTCATAATTATATCCCATATGAGTTTAAATATTTTCTTTGATTTTTTTTGTTTTAATAGTTGTTGAAAATTTGTTTGTACCTTCCGAGACGTAGGCAGTTTCTGAACATGAAAATTACATTGTTCTTTTGCTTAAGAGGTTATATCTGACAATATTAAATCTACAGAAGAGCTCAACAAGATAACACATTGTGGTGATGATTACGTAGGCTGTTCGTTTTTGTTACACTTTGTGCTTGTAATGTGAAAACAAGATACTGATTTTTAATTATGTATAGAAATGTATTTATTCACAATTTTTCTAAGCACTTCCTATGAATAGCATATGAGAGAAAATGATTACCTGAATTCATATTTGCAAGATACACACTGCTTTCTAGCAATGAGGAATATGGCAGTTCATTTTGCAGCAGAACTCCTGCAGCCATTGCAGTACCTGTTGAAACAGTAATATGTTTACAGTAAAACTACAGCAGAAGTTCCAAACGCAAAAAGAGATGAGTGCCTGGCACTGACTGTAGAACGGCAGAACTGTCCAGAGCTGTTTCAGGGTCAGACACGAACTGTATGGTTTTGTTTTACTGTATAGTCATGTAGTCATCTTAAAACAGGTTGGTGGTCTGTCCCAGCACAAGACAAGTTGGGACACTTTACACACGCAATACAAGTGGTGGGACACTTTAGTAGATTGTCTATTAGCTGAGCATGGACTTTAGAATTTGTGCTTTGGATGGACAGGAGTCACTCAAAGTTTTTACGGTAATGTCACCTTCATTTTCTCAAACTCAAGGTAAACGTGACTGGAAATCTTGAACTGGAATCTTGTGAAGAGCAGTTTGGATGATGTTTACAATATCATTACGGTAGCATTGTTTCTAGATCAGACCATTTCTAGTTCTAGCTTCTATTTTCCGAGCAGACCACCCTCAAGTTATATACCTTCTGTTCTCCTTCCTCCACTCCTTTAGTATGTGGATCAGTTTGAAAGCACCTATATGAAGATTCCTCAGAGAGAAGTAAAATACTATGATTTGGGACAGCAAGTTTTTTCAGTGTTGATGTTATTGGAGAGGGGTATTACATTTCTACACAGATCAAAATAGTATTAAAATTACATCAAGTGTTTGAGTAAAAGAAAGAACTTCTTCCTATTTCTTCTGTGTACAATATATTTTTAATTTTTAACAGATACTCTTCTGCAATTTGTCACAGTAACAATTGATACCTTCAGATGTTACAGAAAGAAGGATTAATCCTGGAATGTTATTCTAGGTCATGTTCCTTATTAGCTCTCTGAGGGAATTGAGCCACATACCTTGCATCACTCCTATCACCTTAATCAGATCCACTGTGTTATCTGTGTGACACGCATTTCTACTGCCATGACAGCAAAGAAGCTGGTCTTTTAATCTTGGTTTCACAATATAAAAAATGGAACAGTATCTTAGGTGAAGTTCTATCTATGGATTTTTTCCACAGGAAGCAATATCATTAAGGCTGCACCAACACAGTGGTGTAACCAGCACACAGCAAAAATAGTAGGTTATCAGCTGACTGAACTATATAGCAGTACCATGTTGCCCAAGGAAAGAAAGGAGCTATTAGAATCGTGATATCAAGCACTAAGGGAATATTTCAAGGTTTATTGAAAGGTTTATTTATATTATCAAGAGGTTTATTTCCCAACACAGTGTTTTATGTATTCATTTTACTGTCCCTCTGTCTTATTTTTGAGACTTTTTTTCTTGTTTGAGCAAACCAATTCCTAACAGAAAGCTTATTTTGGTTTTGTTGCCCATTAGCTGCAGCACTGATTCATACATTCATTTAATAACAGATGAGTAGTTGTCACATCCTACTCACTGCTTCCTAGGTGCAGAAAGGTGCGTTTCTTTGCTGTCACAGGTGAGATTCAGTTTGTGCATCCCCTTTTTTTAGAGGAAAATTTAGGGGAAATAGCCTCTGGTCCATGTCGCAATTTCTGTGGGAGTAGAAGTACCTCTGCTTGCACAGATATGGGAGGAACAGTAAAATGCCACGTAGTGAGTCGGCCCGTTGGGGTGTCTGCTGCACAGTGAAATGGGGTCTGTGACTAACTGCAGAGCACGTTTACCCAGAAAGGGCATCCCGGAGGGCCTTGCTCCTGCATCATGGTTCAGGTTGCAGCATGGGCTCGGCAGAGCAGCAGTGGGATGGGATTAGGTGCTGGCAGCGCCTTTCACAGCAAGAAACCACTGCAGACCCCAAAACTTGCTTAGGCATCACTCTGACTTGGATTTTTAAAAAGAAAAAAAAAAACTTTTTTAATAGCTCAGGGTCTGGAAAGTCTTCCTGGTTTCCAGTCACTGGCAGGACCTTGCTCCTGAGAGCAAGGAGTAAAATCAAAGATTTTTAGAAGCCAGAAAAAGAATTATATAGGCAAAAGTAATGCAGTAACAATATCTTGTTATTGCAGTGACAATACAATCAAGTCCTGCTTGACTGCAGTAATTAATATGGCTATTTAATATATGTAACTATTATCTTTTACTCGGAGCACGTTTTCAAAACAGTGGAGTTTGTGTTCTAGACTGGGATGATTCCAACTGTGCCAGTTCAGCTGCCAGCACAGCAGTAATCCTCTCAGAAAGCTTCTCACCGCATTTCTGAGCAACTACTTACTAATAGTGATACCCCATTTCCCCAGATCTGTGTGTGTTTGGGTAATTTAGAATACAAGAGCAGAGCAATATATAAGAAAAGCTATATTAAATCTCAAGTATAATCATACAGTATAGGTAAATGCTGATGACTGATTTACACCTGTCCCATAAAATGAGGTTTATTTTACTATTTTCTTGCTTTTTAAGTCATTTATTCACTTTCCTAATGCATTCGTGCACAAATACACATTTTTATCTATCTATAGAAATATATAAAATTGCCAGTGGCCAAATTTTTAAAGGAACGTAGTTGACTGCAGACGTAAGCAGGATCCAAATTAGCTTCGTAGCAATCACTCAGCTAGCAATCACTCCAAGTACACTGAAATTTAGTCCCAGCCTGTGCTCATCCTCATGAGAAACGTTGTGAGTAGTCCTGCAGATGTCCACAGGATATTTATCTAAACAAGAAGTCATACGGGACGATGTTTCATTGCCGAAAGGCAAACTTCTGAAAACTGCAGTAATTAAGATATTTTATTTAATTCTTTTAAATTGTTGCTCTTAAATTTGTGTAGTTAGGTAACTAAAACTAAGCAAAAATATGGCAGTGTAAAGTGGTTTGTATTTAATGAAATTATTTAAAGTCATGGTTATTTTTAAGAGGCTATTAATATTTAAAAAATACAAAAATGGTTATTAAATTACAACTTGCTCTCAATTCAGATATTAAATCTATTGAGAAGCAGAAAATGGAAGTTTTTGACAACAAAAATAAGCTAAAAGGTATTTAGGCACTTATTGCAAACAAGGAAAGACTATCTAATTTTAGCATTACCAAAAATAATAATGCATTTACTCGTAACATTTGCAAAAATGGTAGCTATTTAAGTAAACTTAATATGAATAATGAAACAAAATAGTATTGTAATGGATATTACAGTAAAAAGATTCACTGATATAAGATATTTCACAAATACTTAAGGTACAACTAGCAAAAGACTGTTAGGCAGTACTTAGTTTTGAGAGAACACATTCCAGTAGACACACATCTCAGTTCCCTGGATTGATCTGAAACCTGAAATGCTTAATACCTACAGGCTAACATGCTAACACACACACACAAAAGGAATAGAGGGAGGATAAAGTAATAATTTCAATACAGATAGTTTAGTTATATGTACTTTACAACATTGTCCCTCTGTGTAAAGCTCCAGTGACTTCACTGGGAACACAAGCAGAACTGCTTTGTTATTTCCATATGTCTTTTTTTCTCCCTTTAAGAAAAGTACTCGCCATCTGTTTTAATAAAAGATGAATGTCATTTGATCATTAAGCATGGTATTTACAAAGGACTGAGGCTGCTTACACATTCCAAAGAGACAACAGAATATAATTCATTAGAATATGATGTAGGTGTTGGCCCAGTAATGCAGTATTTGCTATGAAAAGATTTTTGACATAAATTGTAAGAAATTGCAACCTAAACTGATGGACAGGCCTATCAATTGGCTTTGTTCATACTGTTTAAGTCACATTAGCTTCCTGTGGCAGTGTTAGTGCAATACTTAATAGAAGCTATTTTAAACTACCTAGAACAGGCTGGCAACCAGTAATTACTATTGAGAATTACAAAAGAGATGGCGTAAAAATGAATGTATTAACTGTTCCACAAGCAAAAATGGTGACTCAGATATTCTTAATCATGAATATCGTACTTGCTAAGGTAGCCAATCTGATTTGTAAGACTGACTACGTACAGAAGAATAAGATATTGTCAGTAATGAATTTTAATAGCATTCAGAAGTGGAAAAGTTTTTAAATTGAAGTTCGACAAGTCAGAGGAATTATTTTGAAAATTATCAGAGTCAGAACCACAGCGAGTAAATCTACCTGCATTTTAGTAGAGATTTTGAGTAATTTCAACTTAACCCCTTACCTGTTGCCCAGCAAAAAGAATGAGTGACGGTTGATCCCTTCATTATTGCAGTACCAAGCACAAAGAAGTATATGGGGAAATTCACGTTTACAGAAGAGAAGCTGAATGATGTTGCCCCAGTATTTCCTGTAGTTAATTGGATTCATTGTGGTAATCTGGGAGGAGCCAGTAACTATCTTTTCTTTATCTCAAGACTGTATGTGGAGTGCTATACGGACTATGCAGATAATCATCCTATAAACTGCTTTCTATAGCTGCCTAGATTTTAAAGGGATTGAGGCAAACAGGCCACACCAATCCGGTGTTTTAATAGCTGAATCCTCCGTTTCTTCTTTCGATTCACCTCATATTCCTATTATCAACCACAACTAAATATATATACATGTCTAGATGTGTCAGACAACTAATCACCTAGTTACAAAAATAATTTTGTGATGTTATAATAAGCAGGAAAATGCTAATAAATTAATTTTGAAACACCATGAAAATAAAACCATGGATAAATATTGTTATTCATATCTGTGGTTACACCCTGAAGAAAACATTTCATTTCTCATCCAATATAGCATAAACATCACAAAAGTATTTACATGTAGTTTTAATTAACTAGAACATAAGATCTTAAAATACCAAAAATAAGTATCTCTGAATCAAGCAACGATAATCAAGTAAGAGCTCATCGTTAAAAATTCCTGCCAATTGTTTTAAAAAGGAAAAAAAAGTACAAGCCTCTCTGGATGAGATAGGTGTCCTATTTAAACACGCAAGGAGCTGCAGGAGACAACTCTCTCAAGGCTGATGCCAACAACCTCATTTATTGCAGAGACACCCTCAGMTAAACACCCGCCTTCATGTGGCCAGCAGAGAGATGGAGCACACAGCAGACCTACATTGTCTGGTCAGCTTTCAGAAACACTAATAGTCAGATTGCCCTGTGTTTGTGCTGTGTACTGCTAACAAAATTCGGACCAAAGAAGAACCCAAGTATTCCTTTATACAAAAACTAATTTGCTGAGAACAGAAACAAATTTACAAAAGTAGTCCTTAAAATTACATGTCCAGGTTGTTAGTAATCTTGCCTGTGCCTGAACTAAAGTGCATTCTAGTCATTTTAGCAGCAGTACACTTCATATGTATGCATATATTGACTTTTTTTTGGGGGGGAAGTATTATATACAAATTAGGTTTCAAAATAATTGTGCACAATTCTGAAAAAAAATATTAAGGTACCTGAAAATTGTGGTTATTCTCAAATTTACCCTTCCACAAATAGCTCTTTTACTTTGGATCCATTCTTTGCCACGTGCTATGGTAAGTTTATCTTCTTACAAAGCTCGTAATCAGTCATGGGTGAGTGTGAAGTGAGATAAAATTCCCACACAGAAAATAAATTTTTCTCAGGGAAAACAAGCTCTTTTTACAAGAGCTCTATTATTAACAAAACAAAAGTCTAATTAACACAGTTTTGCATGTTAATTATGAAGAGAGAAAATAGTTTCCTTCCCTTATTGCTTGTGTGTTTCATGAAGAAAACAGGAATTTCCATGTTCAATACATGTTTAGTTTTTGAACACATTCACCACCCTCCATGATTACTGTGTGCTTTCTAAATGGATGCATTTAAAAGGTGGTCAGTGACATACTTAGTGATTACTTTCATATGGATAATATAACACTAGGAACCTGTTTGATTCCAGAAGGAGTTTAATTTTTGGATGGTTTTGAAACCTGGTGTAGGAGCCTTCTGTTTTGCTATATCTGTATGGGGATATTAGGTATTTGGTGGGTTGTCCCTTATTATCTGTTCCTCGATCAGAACTCTTCAGTATTAATGGCAGTTTATTTGGCTGAGAACTAGTTTGTTTTAGTGCACTGCCGAGTTTAGCAAGTTCCAGGAAGCTGTGCCAACCGTGTTTGTTCAAACAAGCCTTGTCATCCTATTTTCATCAAGACAGGGCTTTGTACTAAGTGAGTATGACTTTTTGGGGGAGTTAACCATTAGGTTAAAATAATCTGCCATTTTCAAAGAATACACAGAGTAGGTGGGATGCTGGTGACTAAACTAACAGTCTCTTTATCTGTAGGCTTGGCATTTTCCTGTTGAAGTAAAATGAAGAATCCTAAGACCTCTGGAAAATTCTACTGAACTATCACTGCCGATCAAAGATGTTAAAAGGTTTTTAGGTAAGTAGAACAGCATCTCCCTAGAACAGTATGGGCTCTTTCATGGCTACCCTACACTGGTCTTAGCAAATTCACCTGTCCAAAATTCACCTGGCCTTAGGTATACTAATTATCAAATTAGTCAGGTATGAGACAATGTCTCATAACGAGCTGGATACAATTAAAATGTTGGATCACTGTTAAGACTGCAGTGTTTCCTTGCTGCATAGCCAGAATTGGAACATGAAATTATAGTACAATTTAAAATTTACCAAAACATAACTTACTTTAAGGATAATGCTAATTTAGTACAAACTATGTATTTAGATTCCTTGCTGGCTTTGAACAAGTCTAACTTCCCTTTTGCTTTCTGAGCTTTTTGTAGCTTGAATACTGAAAATCTTTTGCTCAGCCTTTTGCTGAGGAGCAAAATGGCCACGCTGCGTATCACGGGAGACTGCTTGGGTGAGGAGCCAAAGGAAGTTAATGCAGGGGCCAAGAGCAAGAGCTACGGGTGGCTGGTCCTTCAGTGGGCATCTTCTCGCTGCCAAGAGTGGCCTAAGACCAGGTATGTCTTAAAGTTTTGTTTTATTTCTAATGTATAGCAGTAACAAGCTGCTTAAAGTGAAGGGTAAATATTCTGAGACGATTTTCCATGYTGTTGCACAGAGAACTGCTGAATACAAGATGGGAAGCTGTTCACTTTGTTGTAGCAGTGCTTAAGCCTGGAGGTTGTTTGAGAGGCCTGAAAAGAACCTGAAGTTTGTTTCCACAAAGGGGAGCCCGGGTTGCCACCAAAAGCGGGCAGGGAACCACGGCCGCGCTGCACAGAGCAGGCCAGGCCAGGGGTGCCCACGTGCACAGAGGAAAGAGGCGGGTTTTGTTCTGAAATGTGGGTGATTTAAGGGCTCACGGGGAGCTGGCCGAGCACCTCGAGGCTGGCATTGGCCCCAGGCACTGCCAGCGCAGCCTCCTCCCTGGGCCTGCGGAGCAGCCCCMTGCTCGGCATTCTATGATTCCATCTACTCCTTTATTTTAGAAGAATTAAAGGGTTTTGTGCTCTGTGCCTTATTTTATTTTTACTAGTGTTTTAATTTAATGCTTTCCCTATACGTTGTTGAAAGTGCCTCTAAATTCACCGGTGTTGGTAAGCAAAATGAATTAAAAAAAAAAGCACTCCCTGTTTTAGTGGCAATTGGTATCAGCTGTGTTTTTTAAAAATTGATTAAAAAAAATGGATCTGAATTGAAGGTTTTTTTTATAAAGTAGCTCTATTCTTAAGCTCTGAATGGTATACAGTAGCATAAAAAATTCCAGCCTTAAAATGTAAAGTAGATTTGCAGACTATACTCTTTATTTATGCAATATGTTGCTGTCCATAAAGCGATGCTGTACCTTACCTGAGCCCATCTAATCCATTTAGCCTTGTCACACTTGGACGCAGCGCTAGCGCAGGCATCGCTTCCTAGTAAGTTTCAGCCACGTCTCATTTCAACCKTTACTTTTGACCTCTCTCGCCTCCAGTCTTAGCCGTGACCGTGCTGAGGGTTTTTGTTTTTTTAATAGTATCTCTGTGAGGCCCAGCGCTCGCTCCGGCCTGGGCTAAGCCCTCCCGAGAGCCGTGGCGATTACCTCGCTAACTATAGCCGCGCCGTGACACACTTGCGCCCCTGCCCTGTGACACGGCGGGTGGCACGGCGAGGCGCCGCGTTTATTCCGCGCCGTGTCGCTGGGGGATCGGCGCGCGGTGTGGCGACACGGCGCAGGGCGGTACCGAGCCCCGCGGCCGGCACGGGCTGCCCAGGGCCCCCCTCGGCCCCGGGGTCCCCGCGGCGGGGCCGGGCCGGGCCACGGGGGAAGCGCGCGCATGCGCCGTTTGCGGCGGCCGTTGGGCTGCGGTGCCGTGAGGGAAGGGGAAGGGTCGGGGCGCTGGGGCCGAGACCCCCTCGCGGGGCCGGGCGGTTCGAAACGCCCAAGGAAACCGCCTCTTACTGCCTTGCTTGGCGGGCTCTTACCGAGCACGTCTCACCGGCGCAGCTTGAGCGTTTTGGCGCGCTCGGGAGCCGCTGGTTCACACTAACGGCCGTGCCTCAGGGCCCTCACTGACAGCTTYGGGCGGCGACCTTCATGCGGGTGACTCAGACCTGCAGCCCGTGGGTGTTTTTCGCGTTAACGCGGCGGGATGCTCTGCCAGCTGTTCGCTGTGTRTTTTATTCACATTAAGGCTCCTGCAGCTAGCGGTGAAGGGTGGCCCAACAGACATGGGTTAGGCTTCTGCAAGGCTTAGTTTACAACTGATACCCCTGTAATGACYGTTTAGGAAGGACTGGCCTTAAAAATCTTTTGCAAAGTTAAGTTTCACTTTTAAAGTTAGCCGCAGGCCTACATCTAGCACTGAGTGCTGCTGAGCGTGGTTTGTGCCTTYGCCATCAATTCGAGTGCTCGCGTTTGGAGTTCTGCTGGCTCCGGGCTGGAGAGCAGCGTGTGGCCATGAGCGTGCTCTGTGATAGCTGCGCCTAAAATCTGTGTTTAGCACTACAGAATTGCTGCAATAAACAACCTCCCGAATGCTTCCAAAAAACATTTATAGAGTTCATAATATAGTAGTCATTTAGTATGAGCAAATGTGTAGCTGATACGGGACAACAGGGAGGAGAAAGCTTTTCCATGAAAAACATGTGAATTCTGGTTGGTGATATTCCTGGATTCCTAAAGAGGTCCTCCAAAACTGTAAGGCCAAGTTCTCATGCGATGTAAAAGATTGCACTTCAAGTGCATTGACGCTGAAGCTGCTTACGTCCAGTCTTGAGCTTTGCTATTCAGATCTTAAAAACCTCTCACCTAAGTGGAAGTCATTTTAGATCAGCACATGCCACCTTGTGGCAAGTGGACAAGGTGCATCCRTTTTTCCCGGCTGTGTAAAATACTTCTTTCATGGTCAAAATTCCCTCCAAAATTCCATCCTTCAGACAGTTGTGGGGAAAGGTGGGTTTCATTTTAGGTTTCTTGCACCTCATCTCAGTAGTTCCGTAGTTCCTTGGAAATCCCGCTTAATCAATTTTGTGATTGTTTTGCATTTGGGTCACATTATTTCAACATCAAGCATGCTTGTCAGCAGGACATTCTGAGTGCTTTGCAAATCCAAACTAGTAGTTGGCTGATGAATAAATATGTGGTTAATCTGAGCAGTGAGTAAAGCATTATAAGGAATATTGAACATTCACCTTTAACCTTTTGTGTTCATTTCTGCATCTGAATTGTTAACACTCCTTTCTTGCACGAGTACTGGATTTAAATTCTTTACTCCTGTTTTCATTTTCTTACTTTCCATTTGCTCACTGGGGATAGCAATGTTCTTTCCCAGCATAAACATGGCCCTTGCAAGGATGATTTAGTTTTTTGCTGCAAGCCTTTCATTTGCACTGTTTATGCAGGCACATCACACATGGTACAATATCTGCCTTGTTTRAAATGAACATCAACGTAATGGGAAGGGAACAAAAGAATAGGAGGGATAATCAGCAGATGTAATGAAACTATGCCAATAGCAAGAAAAAATAACTGGAGCTGCTGCTTCTGAGGTCAGAAACGGCCTCCATGGAACGTGGTATTGCAGATGTCATGAGTCTGGAGAGCAGATCTGCRGTACGGGGCAGATTCAGTGGGGCCACTTGAGCTTCTGTGGAGTGTCTGAGTGTCTTGTGGGAACTCATGCATCTTTAGCTTTCCACCTTTTCCTGGAAAAGCCAAGTGATGCCTCCTACCAAAGCTCTTCCAAGACATTTTACCTCATCCCTTTCTTGCTCTGGTATTCAATGCTATGTGGATGGAAACTCATCCCTTCAAATGGGGGCTTGTTTGAAGGCAGGACAAATGCTATAAATGTAATTCTACGTTCTCTTGGGCCAATTTTGTGTTCTTTCACTTGTTTTCATGTGGATTTTCCTACAGTTCCTTTTAAAAAGTGTGACTGTTTCTCTGTTGTGCTATCTGTTCATTACCTCTTCTGTAGAGGTGTCTCATCCTCACRGCTTTATTTATTTACTTTTTTTAGGGAAGTATGTATTGAATTTCCTTCTTCTCATCTATCACTTTTTGTATGCTTTACAATTATTAGTTTCAGCACCCTAAAGCTGTGCCATGGCCTATACAATCATGATTAATGTGACAAATCAGAAATTGTTCAAAATAAATTTGCTGYCACAGAGATTTAGATTTCTGCAGTTTCACTTACCAAAACCTTTCATAAAGGAAACTTCTGAAATAATAACTATATTTCAACAGGTAGCTGATGATATCCCCATGTTGCGAGGAAAACTAATGGGGAAAGATTTGAATGTCTTAGGATTTTGCATGACTGTACTTTAAAATAATGGTTAGTAAATTTCTTAGCTAAAGAACTACAGCTAACACTTAGCTAAGTCAGTTTTGATTGTAGTAAATTCTTTGCTAGATCAGGATACGAATATATGAAATTTGGGACCCTTTTCTCTCATCTGTGTTCGGTGTGTTCTCCCTGAAGATGTTAAAGAAATGATGTTGCAGTAGAGAGAAGTGTGACCTACTACATTTACTTCAGTCATGTTCACTTTATTCATCTTATATTTAGCCCTTTTAGTTTTAAAAAGAAAAAAAAATGTGATTTTCATTTTAAAAAGCCTTTAGTGCTTGAATTCATATGCAGTCCTAAGGCAGCAGATTAATATGAMCCAAAATGGAAGAAAATAAATTCTAATAAGCAGCTGTAAGATCACAGGAGCTAATCTGAACTCTTACCATTCTGTCTTGAGTATTAGTGAGAAAAAAGTATCTTAAGTGAAATGTAGTTCATTCTGGTAGTAATTGTAGTGGTAAATTTTCTGATGCCAAAGCTTACAAGTCTACAAATTTTATTTGCATTATATGCTGTTAGCTGGAGGGGATTTTCAGTGACTTCTGCGTTTGGAGGTATTGGTGTTTCTGAGCTGCGTGTGATAAATGCCATCCCCGCTGTGATTCCTGGTGGAGTTTAACATTCACAGCTTTATGAAATTATGAGCTTCTTAAAATCAGCCACTGCCAGGGATCTCTGTGTGCGTTAGAGCCATCATTCACTGCCAGAGTGGGACAAGCTCTCTCCATCTCATAAAAACAATGATTAACTGAAGTTAAGGCGCTGGAAAGTCCTTGTCAGGAAAGAAGAAACAAGGGCTGGGAAGAACTGGGTTTTGACCAAAAAAAAAAAAGAAATCTGGAATAACCTAGGAGCAGAGTGAGGCTGTGGGTCAGCGTGAATCTTTCAATTGACAAAATTGAACAACCTGAAGGGAGATTGCTGTAGGAAGGAGGAAAAAATGTAAATCGGGAAGACTGAGCCGGGAAAGTGAAGTCTTGTGTTTTCTTTAAGGCACTGAACAAAGCCCAAACAGATCTCAAGATTAATTAGAGTTTGGCAAAGAGAATTTCAGGTATTCTGARGAACTTAATCACTCTTGAGCTGCATGTCGAGAATTGAGTCAATCTTGAGCCGACTGTCGAGGAGACYGCTCTCGAGTCGATAAGGAAGTATTGGTAGGCAGATGTGTTCCACATTGTCTTGGAAGCAGGTTGTTCCGGCTGCAGCTGCCAGGTGTTTCGTGTAAGGAGTTTATTGGGGGGTTCTGTCAGGTACCTGGGCAGACCCATCTCTACTGGAGGAAACTGTTCCCAACTGACAGCTGTGAGCCAGATCTTCATCCCTCATAAAGTGCTGTCTGTGCAAGAGCAAGAGTTTAAAATGGCAAGAGCTGGTTTAGTGCTGCCATCGTTCTGTCTTGGAGCTCATCCTGCATTCAGCTGCTGAGGCTTCCACAGGGCTCCGCAACGAAACCAGGCAGGTGTGCCTCACTTCCCTCTGCCATTCCTGGCATTATGTGGGGTAACACGAGGGGTTTTACCAGTGCTTTGCTGCTCGGAAAGGCCAAAGCCCYTTGCAGGAGGAATGGGTTTGCTTCAAGCTCACGATTTCTGCGGGGCTCTGCAGTATTTAGTATGGACCATCATAGCAGAAAGCTGTGGCACAGACCTGGTGCCGTGGCCACCTAGTTCCTATTGCAGACCTGTTCCAGGTCCATCTGCAGCATTTGAAGGGAAAACGAGTCACTTAATGCCTTGATCAGAAATCTGTATGTATTGCGGAAGCAGGCGGTTTGGTTAGATTTTTAAGTAAGTTTGCTCTGGCCATGGTCTTGTCTGTCTTCTATGAAAACCTGTGCCCATAAAAACAGATTTGGAAGCTGAGTGTTGAGAGTTGAAATTCACCAGCACGTGCATTCGCGCTGGAGGGGCATGGAGGGGTATGGACACTCCTTTCCTGGGGATGTAACCAACATTGTGTGTGGGACCTCTGCTGTCACAGCTAACCAGCCTGCTGGTACCTGCTGCTGAGTATTCCAGGAGTTTATTTGCCTTAAAAAAAAAAAAAAAGCTTTAGAATTATAAAGAAAGGCATTTGATTCAGAGACATTTTGCAAGTAGTAGAAAGAGGTTCAAAAACTCAGCAGTTTTCTGGAGATTATTTGTTCTGCTCTACTATTAATATTGTTTTCTTTGCCAGACTGTGATCAAAAACATTTGGCAGGCAAGACTTACTCAGGAAAGTGAGCCAGTGAAGTTGAGCTGTCATCTAAGCACATACAGAAAAACTGTTCTCTTGGCTTAGAAAACAGTCTGTTTACAGAAATAATAAACATGCCCTCTAAAATTATGTTCCTTCTCTCTAAAATCACGGAAGGTCACAAGACTTTGACCCTACAGAAGGAGCATAACACTTTATGAGACTAGTGTCAAAGCACATGATAAAAAATAAATACACTGTAATAAAGAAGTGTCAGTCTGATGGCTCAAATGTGCCTTCCTAACGTATTCTGTGTCCTGTCTTTCAGACGTGGTATGCGTGCTGCCACGCAAAGGAAGCCCATCTGGAGGGGATATCAAATCAATCCATTTCCTTGACGTATCAGTTGATGTAATTAACTTTTGTTTCATCTCCCAAGTAAGCCTTGTAAACAATGGAATGTGTCAAAGTGTAATATAACTTTTGCAAATTACACTTTCCAATAAGCCGTGATGGTGATTCAGCAGCTGGATAGAGCCCCAGATGCTGCGTATCCATTAGGAACGAGGAGCTGCCCTGGGGTTTCTGTGAGCCCTAGCACTAAGCTGAGCGTGCTCCCAGCGATGGGGGGGTAGCTGGGCCGCTCGGCAGCTGCAGAGCCCTGCGCTCACAGCCAGCGTCACCGCAGGGCAGCCCTCTCACCTGCTCTAGGCCGCTCCGTCTCTTCAGTTTTATTCTTTATTTTGGTTCCTTCTTCCTTCCCTGCAGAGTTCTGTTTGTTTAAATTCCGCTGTGTAAACTCGAGGCGTGGGAGTGAGAAGTCTCACTCATTCTTGAGCGCCCAAGTAAAACAGTCGTGTTTGCCAGTATCATCCGAGCATCTTCACAAGGGACCACCACTCACTGTTGCAAAGCAGGTGCTGACAGAGAAGGTCTGATTGGGCTATAAAGTAGAACAGTTTAGGATATTTCCTTCTCCAAGAGTTTGCCTGCTATGATCTATCACTGTGCAGTATTTACATACAAGAGCTGAGGTGGAGGAACCATATCTCGACCTTATTTATTTGATTAATATTGTTCAGTTGAGCACAACCTGCAGGGGGAAAGAAAAAAAAAAAGAAAAAAAGAGTTTCTAGGCGTAATTGTGCCCATGCATGTCTGACAGGGTCCTGTTTATCACCCCGGGAAACCCCCAGGATGGCAGGCGGATGGCACAGCCATGGCGTGCAGCGGCGTCTGTGAGCCGCAGGCTGCACAGGGGGACTCTGCAGGGGACCCTTCCCTGCAGACAGAGCCCAGGGAAATTACCTTTAGTAGGGCTGATCATGGTTCGTGGAGCTGTTTCGTTGTCGTGCCAAGGCTGCCTCGCTGGGCCTGCTCACGGGTGGGCGCCGAGGGCTCGGGTGCCGCGGGCTCACCGACTCGGGCACCGCGGCAGCACGTGCCRTGTTGGTGGCCYGGCCGGGTCAGCGCACGCTGCCAGYCCTGCGGAGCAGCGCGTTGAATAGGAGCTCAGGCTACTGCAGAGATGCCGCTGGTGGAGCTGGGAAGTGCGAAAGCCGCCCAAGAACCTGCAGCTCCGTTCCCGACAGCAGAGTTAGAGCTGGCGCCGCTAGGATGCGTGTGGAATGTGTGGATGTAGGTGCCTACACTGCTGGTGCTGTGCAAACGTTAACGTTCCCTGGTGTCCCGTGAGGTCGGGGATCCCCTCCTCCTGTCCCGTGGGCTTCCCCTCGGGAAGCACAGTCGCATCGTCCTTGTTTCACAGCCCCGCTGACACCGATTATACATGTGTCAAACTTTAAAGATCTTCCATTTTTTACTGTCTGAGCTATCAATTTGCTGAGGGTCAGTATGCAAGATTTTGGCTGGGGTTTTCCCTACATACACAGCAGGTTTACTTTAATCCAAGGGAAAAAAAAAGAGGAAAAAAAAGAAAGGCTGTATTTGCTGCAAGTTTAGGTTCTGTCCAGTCATAACTGACTAATTCAAAGCAGAAGAACTACATTTGGTAGTTCCTTAGTTCCCCGCTGCTCCGGCTGTGCCTTCCTACACCCTGCAGCCCTCATGGGGTGTCGATCCCGTCGCCTCACGTGTTGTGTGTGCGTGAGAACCAGAAGGGGCTTCCTTAACGAAAGCGCAGGGGACAAGGTCGGGGTTTATGGAGCGCCACATCCGAGGGCTCTTCCATGCGCTCCTACTGCGTCGCTGTCGCTTAAAGCCCCCCGCGGAGGGGGGGGACACGGCGCAGTGACGTCACGTGCGCGCTGTGACGTGCGCCGCCGCGGGCGGCAGGGGGCGCCGCTCCGCTCGCGGTGACGTCACGGCCTCGCGCGGGGCGGGGCCATGAGGCGAGGCCCTTTAGCAGGGTCAGACACGCGGCCCTCCTTTTGGGAAGGTTTGGGTGTTTTTGACTGGTGGGGTCTGCCTGGCGACCCTCYTGCTGCCAGCATTTATGTAATTTATAATATATAAAACAACTTGTTATTTTTAAAGTAAAAGGTTTTAATTAGCCATTATTGTGTGAAATGGCTTGAACATCTCTCCCTGCTGGTCTATAAACCCAAGCCGTCCAGATGAGATGCAGCCCTTGYGACCTGGCAGCCCAACCTGGCTGAGGGTGACTGTAAAGCCAAGCAGCACCCGGCTCTTGCTCCGCTGCCTCCCTCCCTTTGGAAAGCCAGAGGCCCCAGCTCTGCACAGATGTCGTCATTAACTTAATTTTATGAACTATAAACAGTCCTATTCCAGTCAGTTGACTGTGTACACAGGGAAAACCCGAGCACGCACTTAAGTGTTTACAGCACAGGGGCTAATGTGATATCGTTAAAGGAATCTTTAATTTTGCAGCAGATGTGCTTGTTTTGTGATTTCATCTCATTCAAGAGTGGTAAGGGCAAAGTCAATGCATGAAACTGCTTTAGCATCTAGAACGGGTCCGAAAGCCGTCGCTACAACCTCAGGTTGGGTATATTTGTTGACTCGACTGATGCAGCCRGTGGTGCCACCCTGGTCGTGCTCTGCGGAGCCTCCCGACACCGTCGGCGCCCGCGGAGGCCCTGGCACGAGGCCTGCGAAGGGCCTTGCAGGAGACTCCGGTGGAGGCTGCTCTGCTGCGRGGCTGGCAGCTGGAGGGACCGAAGGTGGTTGCAGAGCATCGACGAGGGGCCGCGGGGCTGCGCTCGCCCGTCGGCTCCGCGGGCTTCCCAGGGCCGCAGCCGCGCTGTCCTTAGCAAGCGCRTGGCCACCCCGGTGAGGGACCACGTGGCCCCCGGGGCCGCATGGTGCCTGGGGTGCCTGCGGGCGGGGGGCCGCATTGTGCCGCCTCGCACGGCCCTCGCTTCGTGGCCCGAGTGTGGCTTTCCGAGATAATTAAACAGCCGAGCTGTCTGCCGGGGCCAGGTGTTCGCA
The DNA here is from genome assembly GCA_003342815.1 of Eudromia elegans. NCBI lineage: Eukaryota > Metazoa > Chordata > Aves > Tinamiformes > Tinamidae > Eudromia > Eudromia elegans. Next base: position 6,277,979 of record PTEX01000011.1, on the reverse strand, counting down.
GAAAATCATTTTTAGGGGGATACGTGTTTAAATGCTGATGAAACTCTACTCAGCCATTAAACATAATGCATTACTCAGGGCCGAGCTATTCCCCCGGCCCTAATGCCGCTTCGCAATTAGCGCCTGATGTCACATTTTCCACTCCGCTCGTAGCGCTCGGTGGATTTCCTGAACGTTGAGTGCCACGAGAGGGGGGCGACGCGGAGGTTTCTGTGCCGCTCCCGGCGGCCGTGGGGGGGACGCGGGTCGCCCCGCTCGGCTGCAGCTGGTGGAAGGGGCACGAGCCYGGGCTCAGGGAGCGCCGGGAGCGAGACGCAGCCTCCGTGGCTCTGCTTTCTGCCTCCGCGAGGCCGGGAACGGGTCTCCCTTCCCGTAAAGCGCCATGTTTCCTAGCGGATCCGGGGGCTTTGGGTTTGTCATCTTCCTCCTCCCTGCTGTTACAGGGACCTGGCCACCTAGCCGAAGGACTCGGTATGTGGGAAAAGCAGAGAAAAAAAGCATCTTCCACCCGAATGCTAGTTTGTCAGTGAGGTGAAAGCACTCCTGCCACAAAGAAAGATTTTAAAATGCTCTGTGAAATGGTTTCCTTCTTGATAGCAACATCTTCGCTGTCTTAGCTCTTGCCATTTTCTGCATTCCCCAGMCAAAATAGAAGCATATGTCAAGTCACTTGAAGTGTAAAAGTGAGCCTTTAAAAATGTTTTCCACTTGTACAGAAAGTGAAGACGAGAAGGGCTGCTGAATGTGCTGAATGGAATAGATATATTGATGTTYTTGGGAAGTCATTATGTATATTTGTATAAGGCAAATAAAAATTAAACACCTATTTAGAAATAGTCTATATTTCTAAAAGTTCTGTAAGCTCTTTCCTGATTTAAGTGAAACAAGTACTCCTTAAATGGAGAGAATTCTGCGGAAAGAGTGATTCCCCTCTGCTAGATTCCTAGGGGGAAGCAAACGYGTAGAGAAGTTCGGGCCTGCAGCTTCTCATTGTGTTCCTCTGGGCCCGGCTGTTGCTGCGCTGGAGTAACAGTGATGCTGCCAGGAAGGGGCATTCGGCGGGTACTGAAGTGGCAGGGATTTTATTCGCCAGTTTTGGGGCTGCATTTGCCAGTTTTGGGGCTGGATTCGCCAGCTTGGGGGCTGTGTTTGCGGGTTTTGGGGCTGTGCTTGCCAGGCTCAGGGGCCGCTRAACGGTGCGCAGTCGGGCCGCGGGGATGCTGCGCGGGAGCACCGGAGCCGCCCGTCCCGCCCGGGGCGGCTCGCAGCCCCTTGCCTGGGCGCCTTGCTCGGAGCGGCCGCGTTCGCTTCCCGGCCCTCTGCGCGACCCGCTCTGGCCGCGCTGCCGCCGCCCTCGTACCCCGGCTCGCGCCGCGGCCCCCCTGCCGCCCCCCTTCCCGAAGCCCCTTCTCCACAGGCCTGCGCGGCGGCCGCGCCGAAATCGCCGGTTTTCAGCGGAAAACGAAACAGGGCGATCGGCTGCCCCGCGGCGGGGRCGAGCGCGGAGGATCGATGCCTCCCTCCTGCCGCGTTTCCTTCCTCGGCGTTCCGTGGGTTTGGGTCGTTTCCCTGGGAAATGGCACTGCCGCCAACACGCSTCTCCTCGGTTGACGGCACCGAGGTCCCGCTGCAGGCCCCGACCGCGGCTCCGGCGGCTCCTGGGCTCGGGCCGAGGCGCAGCGGACAGCGCAGCGGAGCGACCCCGGCGTGCGGCCCCCCCGGGACAGCGGGGCCGGGGGTCGCKCTCCGCAGGTGCCTCCTGGCGCGTCCCGAGGGCCCCTCGGCTTTGCGGGGCGCGGAAGGAAAGGCCCGAGCCCCGGCGTGCAGGTCCGGCCGCGCCGACCCCTTCCGTCCATCCCGTCCCGGCGGGGCCCCTCCCGCGCCCTCCCCCGCCGCTCAGCCCCGCGGCCCCGGCGCTATAATAGGCTGCGGCCGCCGCGCCGGGGCGGAGAGAGCGCGGCGCCCTCCCCGCCTGCACGCGGGGCTGACCCGTCCCCATCCCTATCCCCACCCGCGTCCCCGTCGCGAGGCGCATCCCGAGCCGCATCCCGCGCCGTGCCC